>MU226779.1:3770423-3781176 GCA_018584345.1 Thuja plicata | reverse complement strand
GGGGGGGGGGGGGGAGTGACATATTAGATGCACGTCTCTGTTATGGACCAGGACCACCAACACCATTGCTTTGGGACCTCTGAGCTCTACTTGATCGCTGTGAAGCAGTGAAACTAGGAACCTGCTGAGCTGCAAGAACAACCGCCTCATAGTGACGGCGCTAGTACTCAATCTCTCTACCAGCCTCCCAACCTGATCTCCAAAGATGATCATGAGATTCTCTCAATGATAAATACCATACACTATCAAGATAGGCTCTCACCTCTGCATGAGCTTGTCTCCCCCTTTGCTCTGTTGCAATAGCCCTAGCCTCAACAACTGTAACCCTACTCTCCAATGCAGTGGCTCGTGCATCAGAAGATGTCAATCTGGCCTGCAAATCTGATACTTGTTGTGTAAGTCTCTCTAGATCTTAAGGATCTATGTACATCCCTCCCATAGCCACATCCATGTCACCCTTATCTCCTCTGCCACCTAACCCCTCATCTCCCCTCCCCCTCACCACCCATGAATCATTACTCTGACTCTCCCTAGTACTGCTGCCAGTACTGTTGCTACCAGTCGAGGCACTAGAGCCAGAACCCTCAATATCTACCTCCTTAATCTCTACATCCTATAAATAAACATCAACAGCAGCTGTCTGATCCTCCAACCAGGGAGCCAACATAGCAGCAGTGTGAGGATGCACTCTACAGACCAACTCTGGTGCCTCCTCCTCCTCCAAGATAGCACCCAACCCAACTCTCTTACCACTACTCTATCCCCCTGGTCCTCACCCTACCACTAGAACCACCAAGACCAGGATCATCTTCCTCGTCACCACCCCTCCCCCGCCCACCATCACGACCTCCATCTCTTCCTCGTCCTCCATCTCGCCCACCAACATGATCTCCATCCCTACCACCACCATCCCTCCCTCAACCCCGCCTCTGACGTGGCCTCCTCGAGAGTCTACCAACAACTGGGCAAGAAACATCAGTCAGTGGCTCTGGATGAGATGCTTGCCACCATGCATCATACTGTGGTGTAGTGCCTAAAAAGAAACAAAGTTCAAACATCAGTAACATCTAGAGGATAAGCATACAAGACTAACCAGAGCAGATACATCTAACAAAGAAAAAAAGATAACTACACTAAGACAAATAAGAAAAGAGAAGTATATCAGGCAGGGGAAAAGCTAACACATACTGGCATCAACAGTTGTTGACTGCCAAGTCCATGCAACAGGCATGAGTCCCTAGAACATGGTAACAACTGCATCAAGAGGAACGAATGCACCCCAAAGAGTATCATCTCTCAATCTACGAGCAAAGTAGGCATATGAATCAATCACATCCTGCCTCTCCCCAAACTACCGCAACACCCTATCAGTGTTGTGGAAGTTTATCATATGCACGTGCCTATTGACACGGTCGATCAGGAACCTTCACTGACAACATAAAGGTAAATGCACATCCTCTCCATCCCAAATAGGACAATCCATGTAAGGCCTCCAAATAAAGTATGACATCATATCGAGTTGTTGCCGCCAAAACATCAAGTGTCCCATATGAGACTGAACAATGGCACCATCATACATAAATACATACAGTCTCCCCGCAGAAAGATCCCGAGCACCTACAGGCCTGCACACTGCAATGTGCTCCCAAGCCCATATATGAAGCAATGTGGCACTGCAACCAAGAGACTTACCTCTAAGGTAAGAGGCATAGAACATATGGAAGTACATGTGGGCCAACATGCACAGACCCCAAGCATATAGGGTATGATCACGAACCATACCACGAAGACAGGCACTGAACCCAACAGAGAATCTATTCCGGCGATGATTGGGACACAAGATCCCACAAACCAGAATACCTAACAATGTGGACAACCTATCTAGACCCATCCCAAATCTAGACCATGGGATATCATAGGGATCAGACATCCTAAGTTGATCCTGGGGCAGCCCAGAAAGCTCAATAAGAGCAGTTACACCAACGTCCCGGTCGTACTCAACAAGGGCCCCCTGAATAGGAATCTGCAGAATGTGATACACATCCTCCATAGTGATTGTGCACTCACCAGTTGGTAAAATAAAGGTACAGGTCTCAGAATGCCACCTCTCTAATAAGGTGGAGATCAAACCCCTGTTGGTTGTGATCTCGGGCATATAACAAATCTAGTAGAGGCCTAACTGCCTCAAAATGTCTCTCTCAACCTCGGTAACCTGAAAGCGCAAAATTAAACCTAAGGGTCTTGACTCCCGGCATCAAAGGATAGTCATAGCAAACTGCAAAACAACGGAAAGCAAAGTATCAATAACAGGTCAGTGACAAAGTATCGTCAAGTCATTAATGCATGTTAAAAAAAGGACAAACAGTCAGATGCGTCATTCCACAAACAAATGCAGAACTTTTACGGCCTTTGTGGCAAACAACCATCAAATGTGACATACAATCAACAAATGCAGTAATAAAACACTATGAATGCGGCACACTTATCGATTGCGGCATTAAAACTGCAATTGCGGCAAAACCGCAGCCTATTGCGGCACTGTTTGAAATTTTCAAAAACAAGAATAATTTTAAATGCAATAAATGAGCACATTAATGACAGGGAGGACAAGATCACTTATGGGACGTCTTGCACCAGCTGGCCGATGAAAATTACGAACCCAATCAGAAACATGTATGACACCTGGAATGCCCGTCATTGCTCAAAGAACTCAGAAAAAAAGCAGAGAAAACAGAGGACAAACTTACCAAGGGTCTAGAGCTCGAAGAGTGCAAAGTGATAAATGAATTGCCCACCTAGCTATTTATAAGGATTTCTACAAAACCCTAATTACTCTAGGACCTCAAATTTTCTTCCCGGACCCCGAAAATTTCAAAACTCAATATCAGGGGCATAATAAAGCATTTTTCAGATCAGTCAGCGACCCATATTCACAATTTGCAGTTTCAACAAATTAATGCTCATGTCGTGACTTTTCGCTCAAATTTTTTGAGGAGGCATAAATACACCTACTATCACCGGGGCAAGCTGGGGAAGGATCAAAATAGAATTTCTTTGACACACTGTGACAAGCCATATTGTATCAAAGAGGGGCAAATATAGACACCCTAAAATGGACAGACTTGCGACTTGACATTAAAACACTAATTTTCATCTATTAATTAATATTTTTTTATCGTTAATTAATCATCTATTTTCCTCTAAATTCATTTCTCAAATCATCTAATCAAATTCCCAAAATTAATTAAATAATTAATTTTATTTAATTAATTATCCTTAATTGATTAATTACCATTAATTAATTAATTAAATTCAATTTCCTATAGTTTAAATTGAAAGGTTTAAACTTACTAACTTAATTCTTCCAATTAAATTAATTTAATTTCTTTCAATAAAGTAATTCTAAATAAAAAAGAATTCAATTATCTCACATGTTGAAAACTTTAAATACATAAATGAATTAAATAATCAATTATGTTCAAAGAGATAATCCTTAATCAAATCACATGGGTTACTCCACCCATCTCTCCAGTTCACATGGGTAACTCCACCCACCTCTTTAGTTCTAAAAGGTAACTCACAATTAGCTCTTCAGTCAACCAAACTCTATCTCCTCTCTCCCAGTTGAAGAGGTGGAATTTACTGATGGCTTCTCCAATTCCCTTTGATCTCAACCGTTCATCTTCCTATCTCTACGATTGATCTCAACCATTCATCTCATCCTTAATTCCTATATAATAAACCCTTCATACTCATATGGAGGATCCAGGATTTCAAGCTCACATGCGCCATTACTCTATCAGATTGGTTCTAGCATTAAAGCCATCTTGCGATCACACACACACATTTCAATTATCAAATTCTCGACGCTCCCAAGTTATAGACGCTGCCCACACCAATACTGAACATCAAAAATAGTGTTTCGAAAGGAGTAGAGAGAGACAATAGAAGCTTCAAGCAATCAGGTTTGCATTCATTTATTTTCCTTTTATTTTCTTGTACATTTTATTGATACATTAAGTGTTCATTTTTAGTAGTTTTTTGTATTTATTTCCCCATCGCAAACCGGTGCTACTAACCCTCATCGTTGGAAAGTGAAGGAACCATGAATTTGACACACGTACAAAACCTAAAGAGACACATGTACCAAATAGGAAATAAGCAATAAATAGATATACCTAGATCCACAACAGTTGTTCACTGAGTCCATGCAATAGGTCCAAGACCAACAGGTCCCAGACCATTGGACTCAGTCCTAGCAGCATGCATCGATATCAATGCACCCTACAAAGTAACATCTCGGGGTCTCTGAGAAAATAATGCATAAGAATCAGTAACATCCTGGTGCTCCCTGAACTATCGCAACACCCTGTCGGTGTTGTACAGATCTATCATAGGAATGTGCTTTGTCACACGTCCAATCAAGAACTTCCTCTACCGATAGAATGGAAGGTGTGCATCCTCACCCTCCCACACAAGACACATTTTATAGGGCCTCCAAATGAAGTAAGGCATCATATCCAACTATTGTCTACAACACATCAGATACCACATATGGGACTACACCACAACTCCATCATACATAAACACATACGGTCTCCCAGCAAGAAGATTGTGTGCACCTACAGGTTGGCATACAATGATGTGCTCCCACGCCCAAATCTGGAGTAAGGTTGTGCCACATCCAAGTGACTTACCACCTCGATAAGCCACATAAAACATATGATGATACATATGGTCCAACATACAAGTCCCCTAGACATAAAGTGTATGGTCTCTCACCGTACCTTGTAGGAGTGTCCCCGTCCTATGGCAAAGCCATGTTGCTTGCGATTGGGACACAGAATCCCACAGATCAAACTACTAAAACCCATGCCGAATCAGGACCATAGAATATCATAGGGATTAGACATACCTAACTGATCAATGGGAAGACCAATCATCTCAGATAACGCAACAATTCCAGGTTGTCAGGTAAACTCTACTAAGACACCCTGGATAGGAACCTAAAGGATGCAGTAAACATCCTCAAGAGTGATAGTGCACTCTCTAGTGGGCAGATGAAATGTGCATGCCTCATAATGCCACCTCTCCAACAAGGCAAAGATCAGACCCCTATTGGTCATGATCTCGGGCATATAGGTAACCCAATATAATCCTACATCTCTAAGAATGGATCTCTCATCCTCAAATAGCTGAAAGCGATAAACCAAACCTACTGGTCTGGACTCTCAACACCACAAAATGTCACTAGTAATTTGCAAATCAAAAGTACGTACAATGATCAGTGCCATGACTGACAAATCAATTAGGCATGTTCAAAAAGGAAAAAAAACAAGTATATCATATCAATTGCATAACACAAGCATCAATTGTGTCACTTTTATAGAAAATGTGACATTCAAACATTAATTGCAAAACGTAAATGGTAATTGCGGAATTAAAACATCCTAATGTGGTACACTTATAAATTGTAGAATAGAACCATCAATTGCAGCATGCAATCCGCAAATACGGCAAAATCGTCGGCAATTGCGACACACTTACAAAAATAGAGCAAAAACAATTGAATTAAAAGGCATTAATGACAAGCAATAAATGCACTAGGGATAAGATACTCACTGCACGTCTAGAGCCAACTAGATGACAAAAGGTACGAACTCGGTCAGACAAGTGTACAACTCCCATAAGGCTCGTCATTGCTCAAAAGAAAGCAAGAAAAGCAAGACAATCTGAATCAAATCTTACCAAAGAATCAGGAGCTCCAATGAGAAAAGTGACAAATGAAAGGGCCCACAAGCTATTTATAAGAGATTAAAGGAAACCCTAATTCCTCAAGGAGCCCTATTTTATCATCCCAGGCCCTGGAAACTTTCACAGCTAATATCATGAGCATATTTAACTATTTTTACACACTGCGAGATGCCTAGACAATCATTTGGCAGTATCAACAAATTAACGCTCCTGTCGCAAATTTTCACTCAAATTTGTTAAGGGGGCATAAATACACCTGCTATCATCGAGGCATGATCAAAACAAAATATTCTTTGACATAATGCATCAAAGAGGGGCAAATGTAGACACCCTAAAAATGGGCATACTTGCAACCTTACATTAAAACACTAATTTTCATCTATTAATTAATGGTTTTTTAATCATTTATTAATCATCCATTTCTTCTAAATCCATTATCCAAATCATTTAATCATATCCTCAAGATCAATTAAATAATTAATTTTATTTAATTAATTAATCTTCATTAATTAATTAAATTTAATTTCCTAAAGTTTAAATTTAAATATTTAAACTTATTAATTAATTCTTCTAATTAAATTAATTTAATTTCACTTAATAATTCAATTCTAAATAATATAGAATTTTATTATCACATGTTTGAATACTTTAATTACAAA
The DNA here is from genome assembly GCA_018584345.1 of Thuja plicata. NCBI lineage: Eukaryota > Viridiplantae > Streptophyta > Pinopsida > Cupressales > Cupressaceae > Thuja > Thuja plicata. The sequence continues at coordinate 3,774,763 of MU226779.1, read as the reverse complement.
ATCAATTAAATATTCAAATAAATCCTTTCTCAAGTTCAAAAGGTAACTCGTGATCAACTTTTCAGTTAACTAAACATTACCTCTTCTCTCCAAGTTGAAGAGGAGTTTATTGGTTGCTTCTTAGTTAACTAAAATATTACCTCTTCTCTCCAAGTTGAAGAGGTGGAGTTTACTGGTTGCTGCATAGTTAAACTAAAACATCACCCCTTCTCTCCAAGTTGAAGAGGTGGAGTTTACTGGTTGCTCCTTAGTTAACTAAAACATCACCTCTTCTCTCCTAGTTGAAGAGGTGGAGTTTACTGATTTCTTCTCCAATTCCTTTTTATCTCAACCATTCATTCTCTAATCTTTGGGATCAATCTCAACCATTCATATCATTTTCCATATTCTATATAATCAACCCTTCACAACCATTTGAAGGATCTAGGATTTCAAGCTTTGTGCACACTTACTCTATAGGATTCTTTCTAGAAGCATCAAGAATTCTTGTGATCATAATCAACATCATTTTCTCAACACTCCCAAGTCATATACGTTGTCGATACCAATACTGAACACCACACACACAACGTTTCAGAAGGAGTAGAGAGAAACAATAGAAGCCTTGAGCACTGTGGTTTGCATTCATTTGTTTTCCTCTATCTTTGCTTGTTATTTTATTGTTCATAGGTTCATTCTTAGCATTTCGATTGCTTACCCCCATTGAAAATCGGTTCTACTAACCCCTCATTAATTCGAGTTTGGAGCGGGATTGGATCTATATAGAGGATATTCATGCTTGTAAAATATTTTACCATTGAATGTGTAATCTTTTTTATCAGGTATATGACTACTTTTGAATCCTAACAACTAAGACCGGTTATATTTAATCATTAGTTGGACTCTAACTGTCATTGGATTAACTGCACGATAATGTTTCTATGAATATACTCTTTTGAAGATAATAAGAAGAGGGTTGTATAACAAGGAAGTATTGTTGATGAATGTGCGGTATGTATAGAGCACATAATTACATGGTGTGCAGAGAATAAGAGAGAATATTTAGTGAGTTTATTTATGAAGATGTTTCTGTAATATTTAAGCATTATGTGATGCAGTGTTCATGGTGGATATTGAAGGATGATTGTGTAGCTAGGAGAATGGTGTATAATATGAAATTGGTGAATGATGCTAGGAATGAAGATCACTCACCAAGGTATATTATATGTTGGGAATGTCTCCAAAGGCTCACCCTCAAACCAATCTGATTAGCACAACCCAAAAAGGATTAATGGATTCCAATGCAAGATCTAGACTCAAGGATGAAATTTTTTGGGGGAATGGGGGTATTCCTTTTATTGATATGTAAAATGGATTAATAAAATTGATATTATGATAAAGGAAATGAAAAAATTCAATGTAGGATATCATATCTAATATATAAAAATAAGCACAAGAGGAAAACAAGAGGAATGAACTTACCTTGGAGAAAGAAGAGGAAAATGGCTTTTAGATTTGAATTTGACTGTCGTCGGGATGTCAAAATCAAGTGTAACTCAAGATCTAGGAATTCGATGTCTATAATTGTCCACTATGTAAATTTCAGCTAAACATTTGAGGAAAAGGTTGTGTAAGCTGACCTAGTCCATGACAAGGTCGCATAAGTCGACCTAGTCCTTTCAGGTTGAAATCTGATGAAAATTTCTAAGGATCTACAACAGGTTCTAAGACTCCCAAATCTAAATCCAAAACTCCCAAAAAATTTCTTGCATATATAAAAGAAGGGTAAAAGGTTGTGGAAAGGGGTTTTCCTTGGTCAAACCCCTGTATAGGAATCAAACTTGAAATGAGATTGAAATTGCATAAGGAAAGTAATGTAAACAAGATAAATGTTAGATTCACCTTGCATGAGAAACCAAAATGAATAGATGTAGAAATCAGTCAAATCCATGAAGATACTTATATGCATTTTAGAACCAAGGATGCCTTCATAAATGCCTAAATAAACACTTTCCAAATCCTATATCTTGAATGAATGTGTGCTTGATAACCTCAATGGAGAAGAAGAGAGAAGAAAGAAGAATGCATGGATCTTCTTGCTTGATTGTGAATTCCCCTGCTTGGCCATTATGGGAGAGAAGATTTACTTTTCTTAAATGGATCTTGAAGAAATGGAGACTTGAAAATCCTATATTGGGTGCTTGCCTTCAAGTCTTGAATCCACCACTTGAATTACACAACTTGAATTGCTTGACAACTTGACTTGCTTTCATATAAATGAGCTCATGAATGTATTGTCATGTGATGTCTTGTGATGTCTTGTGATGTCAAAATGAGAGGAGAGAGTCCCCTTTTATACTCATTTTGGGATTCAATTTAACTCTAGGTCGACCACAGATCTAGAAATTGGAAGAAAACCCCTCCATTAAGCCCCAAACCAACTTCGGGGCAAAAAACCTAGGACTAGGTCAACCTGGCCAATTATTCGAGTTAAATTTGCCTTAAATTTTTTTGGGACCTAGGAGAGTGTGATAGAAAGCAGAGGGAGAAATTATAGGTTGTTGGGATCAAACAAAATGGTCATTCGGGCCTTGAAATGGATGGTACAAATGGAATGAAATACATTGTGTGCACAAAATACATAAACACATAGTGGACAAAGAATAATATAGAGAATGAAAAAAATGTGTTTGTTGATATAGAAAAAGTTGTAACTTTGGGATGTGATATTTGAAGATTATTAGAGAACAATGGTAATTTGATTGTGTTACCATCATCAATACTAATCTAGGTATTCTAGCATATTGTTGGCTCCAATACACAACATTTAAAAGAGATTAAGAAAAAAATAGCAAAGACATTTTATATGAAAGATTTGGGTACAAAAAAACAAATCCTTGAAATGAGAACAACTATCCTTGGTATGAGAATAACTAGAGATAGACAAAATCACACATTAACAATGTCTCAAAGTGATTACATAGAAAAGGTGTTGAAACGATTTTAGATGCAAGATGCAAGATGCAAAATGAGTTAGTACAACTTTGTCCAGTCATTTTAAAACAAGTAAGGAGATGTGTTTCAAGACACAAAAATATATGGACTATATGTCCAAGATTCCATACTCTTCAACATTTGATAATTTAATGTATGTCACGGTGTGTAAAAGGCCAAATATTGCACATGTAGTGGGATTTGTGAGAAGGTATATGAGAAATCCTAGAAAAGAGAATTGGAATGTAGTAAAGTGGATTCTTAGGTATTTCAGAGGTACTACTACACAATCATTATGTTTTGGAGGTTCTAATTCTACCCTCTAGGGATATGTTGATTCAGATCTAGCATAAGATATTGATAGCAGGAAGAGCATAGCATGGTATATGTTTATTGTAGGTAGAACAACAATTAGTTGGATTTCATATTTGCAAAAGGTTGTTGCAATATCCACCACAAGAGCAGAGTATATTGTTGTTGTCAAGGCTAGTAAGGAGATTATTTGGTTACATTCTCCAAGGATATGTTGATTCGGGTCTAGTAGAAGATATTGACAACAAGAGGAGTGGTGGTACCCTAAATTTTGATAATTTAGAAGTCCCAATCCATTACCAAGAAGCATGTTTCTCTATAAAAAAAAAATATCAAAGGAAGGAAGCTTTATGACACAAATAAATAGAACTAACTAATCGAAGCCTTCAGAAAATGCTGGAATTTAGACCTGCTACAAAGATGATTTTGACAGAGGATAAAGATGGTCAAATTTTAAAAATCTAAAAATGACCCAGTTTGGGAAACCAAATTTCCTATCTCCAATAGAAATATTAGATTTTTATGAGTTGTTTTGGATTTTTGACCAAAGCCAAATCCGAAAGTTAGGTAGTTATTTTTTAGTTAGTTTATTATTTTTTCAAAATAAATTGTAATAAGAGCTGTGTCTTTTCACCTTAAAAAGGTGTGAAAAGCTACTCAAACACACACACACACACACACACACACACACACACATATACATAATGTAAAATGTAAAGAGAGGGGAATACAATATAATACAATCTCACATATTTGGATAGTTTTTAATCAACAAGTATAACATGGACCTGGATGTACTATTTTTTTCAAAATTACTAAAGATAAGTCTTTTTTCTTTCACATGTGTAATAGTTTCATTATCATTTTACAATTACTCCCTTGAATAAACCAATAGAACTTCTTTAAAGTGATAGTTTGATGTGCATGATTCCTTATTTGATTCATAGTCTATATTTTCAATTGGTTTTCTCATTTTACATGGTTAAATTCTGTTGATTGAGGCCTTAGTCAATTGGTCTGTCATCTGAGAAGTATTACCCTTTTGAAATATCTCT
>MU226779.1:3732584-3770373 GCA_018584345.1 Thuja plicata | reverse complement strand
GAGGTTGAACATAAGATTGGAATGATCTTGACTCTATTGCCCATGGTAGAATAAGGCACTGGTCTAATCATTATTTGGATTATAGTTATTCAGTTCATTGTTTATAGTTTTAAGATATATTATCTATCTATTCATTTCAAATTACATACACATTTACTAAACATTCTTTCAATTACTTAAAGTATTTTAGTTTATAGTTTACAGTTCATGATATATTGCTTTCAGTTAGATTTCTTTCAAGTTCCTTGCCATACTTGAGAGAGAAGGTTGAAGTGTTTCTTATCTACTATAAAAAGCCTTGTAACTTGAAGGATAAGTCAAGGTATAGGCCTACCAGCCTTGGTTTTGCAGAGCCAGAATTGCAGAAGTTTCAACCTTGCTTTGGTTGTGACTTGTTAGTTGGCCAAATCACTTGGGTTTCCAAGAATTGGATTGGCAAGTCCATAGGAAATCCAATTTAGCATTTTTGGGCACCAACAAGGAGCACAATAGGGTATGTATTTACTATAGGTGGAATAGTAGTCATCTATATTCCATGGTTATAAAAGGTTGATACACACTCCACCATAGAAGGATTATGTTGCTTCTTTTACGGCTAGTAAGGAGATGATTTGATTACAATGGTTTATAAATGATTTGAGAAAGTAACAAGAGAATAATAGTTTGTATAGTCATATTAAAAGTGTCATTCATCTTTTAGGGAAATCAACTCTTCACACTAAGAAAAAACATATACAAATTTGATACCATTTCATATGCTTAGTTTTAGATGATGAACTATTGAAGTTGAAGAAGATAAACACTAGCAAGAATTTGACAAATATGTTGACCAAGGCAATAACTCGAGAGAAACTGACTTTGTACTTAGTTTTTGTTGGCCTTTAAGCATGATAACTGTTAGAATAACTGAGAGGGGGGTTAATCAGTTAGACTCAGTGCCCTCACAAAATTATCCTACAGTCCCAAATTCCTCCAGATGTATAAAAAAACAAATTCAATCATATAAAACTCTGCTTGGTGAAAACATAAACTGTGATTTCAAAACTTACTGTTAAGTTGTCTACTGAGTATCAGTAAATTAATACTGTGATTACCGATCTAGGTCAATAAAATAAAGTGTAAAGTAAATTAACAATCCACAACATTCATACACATTGACACATAGATATTTAACGTGGAAACCCTGTTAAAGGAAAAACCACCTAGGACGGGTAACCCAAAATATTTTCACTCTTCTGAAGTGAGCTCCGTGAAGAGCCAACCCTGTTAAAGGTTATAATGCACACTGTTAAATGTGACCTTGTTAGAGGAATTAAAACTACCAGTTCTCTCTTGAACATGCATTCACTATGGGATCAACAAGAAAACAATCAACATTCTCTGAATGTTATAATAGGGATTCACTATCCCACTTGGTTAAGAGATTTATATGTAGCAATGGTTAAACTGATACAGTAATGATATGATTCAAATACAACTCTGATTTGCAGATATTCAAATCTATTCTAAGTACATAATACCTCTGATCAATTTGTTCACTTTAGTTCATATCATACTTATTCTTCTTGTTAATCCTCTTTCCTATGTTTTGCTTGGCGATGTCTATAGAATTACACTCAATTTTGTCTTTAACCAGCTTGATCAGTCATGCATCAAATTCGCATGTATGCTAAGCATACGTGTGCATAGTGATTCACAAATTAATCTCGTGTCTCTCATAGAGACATCATGTATCATTTAATTTTCATCCTTCAAATCTTGTCGCTTAATCTCCATCATTCATTTTCCTTCTTGATCCTTCCTCGACAATTGTGTTAAAAATATGTTTCAATCTTTGTCGTTCGCTCTTCCTTGAAATTTTATAACTGTTTGATCAAATAATAAACTTTATCTTTTACCTTGAAATCATCAATTGCCAAATCAACATTTTAGTCAGACTTGGTTTGAATTAATTGCTTAATTAATAGTTGTGTCGGCAATCCCTTGCTTGGTTAACACTGGTGCTCGGTATATACTCTGTTTTACTCTGTTTGCACTGTCACTCAGTATATACGGAACTCTTCATTTTTTCGACCACATAAACATTGTTTGTTCTAAATCTTAATACATAAATGTAAGCACCCTGATTTGGTCTACTCTGACCATAGACCCTATTTTCCCTAAGTGTGATCATACCCCTAATTATGTCAAGACAATTCTTCAATTTATTGGCATAATTCATTTAAATCAAATTTAATCTCCTAAGTGATTTAATTACTAAATTACATTAATTTCCTTAGCTAATTAAATCAAAAAAATTCAATTCAATCAAAACAAATAAAAAACATGGCTAAAGTAATTAATTAAAAGGAATTAAATAAATCCTAATTACAACTCCATTTGCAAAAAGGGAAAGTCAAATCCCTAACCAATGGGAGTTAAATCACTTGGATCACCATAGATTCAATCTCCACCACTCTTCCACTTTCAATCCTAGCCTCTCATTCACCAAATTCTTCTATAAATAGAATGAGTTTAAGCTCAATTGGCCCCTAATCTTAAATGCAAACTTATGCTGCAAATATTGTTAGAAGCCTTTATGCATTTTAGCTCATTCTTTCATTGCATTGTTATAATTTTTCATTTTAGATCTTAAAATGAACATTTCTTGAGAATTTAGACTAAATTCATTTGAATCTTCCATTCTAAGTTGTATATGTCACTAATAAATGCATAATCTGAGGGCAATTTTAGCATTATTCACACTCCTCTTAGATAGGAAGCAATAGGTCAATTTTAGTGATTGATTTGCTTTCTTACTCTTTCTTTTAACTAATATAATGACTTATTTAAGTTTTTTGTTGTAGACAAAAGGTACACAAATAACACACACATTTCTAGTGCCCACCGTGGGGCTGAATCTCAGATTTTACCTCACATTTATCTTCATTTTGGACTAATTTCTTTTCTCTATTTTTAGGTATAGAGTCGCCTTTAGTCGTCAAGGCTCACATCCAGGAATTTGGATCGTATCAAGGAAATTGGATCACACCCCGGATATCAGAGATCGCATCCTAGGAATCCTAGCTCATTTTCAGTAAAGGATTGCATCTGGTATAAATTATGTTGCCCTTAGTAAAAAGAATCACATCTGGGAAATTGGGTCGCATCCAGGGTTTCTAGGATCATTTTTGGGAAAGGCAATCACTTCTCGTTGTTTGACTTGAAATTTAAATTGTCTAACCACTAATCTGTTGATCTAGTTTTCTTTTGTTTGTTGAGCAGCCTAATTTTTTATTGCAGATTATTGTCTGTACCTTTTTTTTCTCAAAAAGGGGGAAAGGAATTGTTAACTTGTGGTTTGCAGGTTTTTGAATAGTCTAACTTGTTTTTACTTGTTCGAAGTTTTCACACTAAATACATTTTCTTATCATTTAATAAATAATCAGAGGATTATGCTCTTTTCCTTCAAGGAAAATCAGAAACTCAAAAGTTGAATTATGACTTGAGAAGAATTTGGGGTAAATGAACAAAGAAAACCTCATTGTATAATTATTTTTGGCAAGTAATTGAACAAACACAATTCATTTAATCTTGTGGTTAAATTGAACAAAGCTTCATTGTATAATTCCTTTTGGAGAGAAATTGAACAACGCAAATCATATAAAATTGTGGGAAAAAGAACATTCATTGTCTAATTTTGGATATAGTAATTGAACAAGCAAAGCATTTAAATTTGTGGGAAAAAGAACAATCAAAATTTTCTTTTCAAGTACTTCGTGTATTCATAATCTAGGAATTTTTAAATCAAACTTAAGCTTCTTTCTTGATATCACTAGAGGATTTTCTCTTCCTTCCAAGTGGAGGAATCAAAAACTCGTCATGGGGGATTGAGTTGTGAGTGAATTCATTTGAGGGAAAGAACTTGATTGAAGTTTTTATGGGAGAAAAAGGCATGGAATAGGAAAGTATTCTCTTCTTCTTTTGAAGAATCAGAAGTCTTGAACTCCTAAGCTCACCAATCCTTTGTATGCTTTTCAAAACATTAGAGGGCCTGCCAATTGAGGGAAAAATCTCTCAGGAATGACCCAAGTGAGGATAGGTTTTACGCAAACCCTTCCAACTCGCTATAAATAATTGCTTCCTTTTAGGCTAAAGCCTCGGAAGACGTAATTGATTTTGTTCTTGGAATTTTGACATCATTCCTTGAACATACTTGGGTGTGTGTAAAGAGGAGCTGCTTGAATCTTGCTTGCAAGACTACATACATTTGAGTACTCGTAAGGTTATATGCCTCAATTTTTCCTTGTGAAATTCTATGGGAGACGGTTGCGAACGGATTGCCCCATCATAATAAACAAATTGTAGTCAAAACTACGTGATTCACCTCTGAAAGGGTGATAATCTTTGTGCAAGGCAAATAGTAATTGCCCCAAGATACTCCTCATTTCATGCCCTCACTTGTGTTTGGAGTCGACTAATATGACATCCTAACAAGAGTCATTGCGTGCTTGGTGATGACCATATTTTGATTAGCATTTGAGTGTGTACCTGAGTCAACGAGAAAATATTTTCATCCTATGCTTAGACACTAGGGATTAAGGATGTGTTTGTTCACCTCTAACAATGCAACATTGCTTGATGTGCTTAAAAGATCACTAAAAAGATAAATCCTTGAAACAAGCAACAAAATTCAATCCTTAGTGTTTTTCACTCACTGGAAAGTCTCAGAAAACAATCTGAAATCAGACAAATTTTACGCATTCTAAGACACATTTTACGCATTCTAAGACAAACTTGACAAAACATTGATAGAACATCAGAGGCTCGCATCTGGTTGTATTAGGTTGCATTTAGGATCCTGGCTCACTTTTGGTCATTTCTTCATCGCATCTAGGGAGAAAGATCTCATGCTGCATATCAAAGCTCGCATCCTGCATATCAAAGATCGCATCTGGTTAAGCAAAACCTCGCATTTAGTGTGTCACATTTAGGATAGTGGGCACTTGCATAGTTGTCTCTTAGAGAAATCCAGTATATTTGGGTACCCTTTGGCTCCTTATTCTTTTCATATTGCTTTTTCTGGTCTCTCTGTTGTTGTTTCAAAACTTTTTCACAAGTCTACCTTGCATGTCATTTTGGGCTCTCACAATTGGTCTCAAAATGTGTGGTCTATTCACTTTTCAAAACAACTTGATTCCCAGTTCATTATCAGGGAATTCTAACCCTTTGATGCTGGATTCATTTAATTCCATCAAACACAAACAATCCTTTACAACTTGGACACACTTACTTGGACAATTTGAGACTTCACTTGACACTATTGGGAAACTTTTGACATAGTTGAGATTCAACTTCATGGTTAACACAAGACACAACAAGTATCTTGTTGATAAATCAGAAGTACCTCCTAGATTGCTACACTTTCAACAAGGAGAAACATCTCACAATCCCTTATTTGACACAAAATCACCCGCAATGGAAGCTCCTAGAAATGAATGGAGCACAACCTTTGAAGAATATAACAATGACAAGAATCGAAGACAAGATGACAGTAGTAGTGAGGACGAAATTCACATCACTCACCCTTTGTTTGACTCGGATAGTGATGGAGACGTACCCGAGGAAGAGTATAATAGACTCAAACAAAGTAGGAAATTCCAAAGAACATTGGAAAAGATCATTGGTGAAAACAAAGAAAAATACTTTCTACATCTAGCATCCATTGGAGTTAAACTACCTAAAGATTATGATGTTGAGAGACTAAAAGAAAAAGAGACACCAACCCTTGTCTCTATTCTCACCAAACAATTGACCTTGATGCAAGTCGAACATGCAACACTCAAACAAGAGAAGGTCAAACCAATGAATAAATACTCTTTGGACCACATTTGTCCATTTCCTTTTAACAAGAGTATTAACATGATTCCATTTCCTCCCAACATGGCAAGGCCTAAATTGAAAAGTATAAGGGAGAGACTGATCCACATGACCATGTGAGAGAGTTTTGTGCTCTAAGCATAGAGTACATGCATGAACCTACATACCTAATGAGGCTATTTCTGGGAAGTCTAGGCGGAAATGCTATGGAGTGGTTCTCCAAACTCACACCTAAGGTGAAATCTTTTGAGGATTTAATAAAATGTTTCATCCAACATTACTCCTACAATATACAACATGACGTAACCATGATGGATTTATGTAACACAAAACAAAGAACCAGTGAATCCCTTACACACTTTTTACAAAGGTGGAGGAAAATATTTGCGAGGTATTAAGAGATATTCCCAAATTAGAAAAGATGGAAATCTTTATTAACAACTTGATACCTGAATTAAACTATGCTTTACAAATGCAAGATTCACCTAGCTTTGATAGGATTGTCAAAAATGTCATCCATATTGAAGAAGTCATGGTTAATAAAGGACAAATCACTCTCCAAAGTGATAACAAATCTACCAACTACAACAACAAGCCTAAATGGTGGAAACAAAACAAGAATATTGTTAACGATGGAGTGGTAGATTCATCTAATGCTAATCCTAAACCATCAGTGTTCAATTTGATGAACATCATGCAAGCAAACAAAGAAGCCAAGGTAACAACCACAATACCTAAAGAAAATAATGAGAACAACAAGAGTAGACTATGGACTTCTAGACCTCAACGAACATTCACTCCTTTGGGTGAACCTCTTGAGACAGTTTTGAAGACAGTTTTGGACAATAAAGTTCTTACGATTCTCGATTCAAAACCATGGGAACCAGAGGTCAAACTAAAATGTTGGGATGATAATTCTTATTGTGTCTTTCACAAGAACAAGGGACATGAGACCAATAACTATGTAAAGCTTAAACACATTATACAAGACCTTGTTGAAGGAGGCAAAATCAAAGTGGAAGGACACACCACTAATGAAGACCATACGACATTTAACAAACCATTTCCTAATTACGAGAAAGGGGAAGTGTCTAAAGGAAAAAGGAAGCGAAGTGAATTACACCTACTCCAATAATGATAATGTGATCAACATGTTTGACATTAAATACGAGTCAATCAATGTGATCACTATTAAAGGTGCTAAAGACATATCTACATAATCAAATGTGGTGACTCGAAGTCAAGCAAAAGTTACAATCAAAGTACCTAGTTCCTCATGAAAACAAACAACACCTTCAAAAGTACCTGTTATCACTATTCCAAAACCAACAATAACAAGACAAACAATTACTATTCGTGCAACAAACTATAACTTGGTGAATCAATTATAAAGAACCTCTGCTCAAATTTCTATATTTGAGTTACTCAAAATCTCCTCAGTGCATAGGGAAGTTCTTGAACAAGCCCTACATTCTGAAAATGTTCTAAAAGACATTAATGTAGACAAGTTCCAAGCAATGATAAATCATATCTCAGTACCACACTATCTCTCTTTTTCAGAAGAAGATGAAAAGTCATTGACTCATCCGCATAACCAACCCCTACACATTGAAGTCCTAATTCACAAATCTCATGTCAGATGTGTATTGATAGATGGATGCATGAGGTTGAACATTTGTACTCTCAATCTAATAAAGAAGTTGTTTCTTTCAGAACAAACCATTGATTCAAGAAGTAAGATCGCTATCAAAGCTTATGATGAAGAAGAAAGATCATCTAAAGGTCTCATTGTTCTACCAATCAGAATAGGACCAGTTGAAAGAAATGTGATCTGTCAAGTTCTAGATCTACCCTTGGCTTGCAACATACTATTAGGGAGACCTTAGATCCATTAAATGCAAGTAGTAGCATCTACTTACCACCAATATATCAAATTCCCACATAATGGGGTGGAAGTAACAATTCCTGTAGATGCCAGTTATACTTGCAACAATGTTAAAGCAGATAGTATGGTTCCTCATAACAAGGAAGTTCCAAAATAAATTGTACATGAAACAACTAAAGACATGTTGATGAGAAGCTTTGGAAAGACATTAAAACTTGAAGAAACTAGTATGGGAGAATACAAGCTAGACATGACCCCATCATTGACAAAACTTACTTTGTCTCCAAGATCTTATGGGAAACCTTCCTCATCTTCCACACCTACTACATCTAAAGAACCAAAAATTCACAAAACAACTGGTATGGTTAGAGCCTCTACTTCTCAAGAGGATGAAAAAGAAGAAAAAGCAGTCTTGGCTTGGATTTATAAAGGAGAACCAAAATAAAATTAGGTAAAACATGTGGAGATATCCCCAGAAAAGTATGGCAAAGGATATGACCTTCTAAAAAAATAGGATATAAAGGGAAGGGACCTTTAGGAGACAAAGGAAAAGGACTTGTTGAACCTATACACATGGAATTCAGAAATACCAATGACAAAATAGGACTAGGTTTCAATAACAAATATGAAAACCCTACTTCAAGAGATGGTCCAATCTTTGATGAAGGAAGTGATGAAGAAGAAGAAGAGACAAAACTTGAACAGTGGACCTATGAGAGATTATTGCATATTGGTACAAAGTATCCCAAATATCAAGGAGAAATATATGTACCTACTATTGTAACATGAAAAGACACTCATGTTCCTTTATTGACACAAGATACTATTCAAGAAGTAGAGGAAACAATAGAAGACTCTCCAGAAGTTCCATTAATAGAAGACACTCCTAAAGAAATACCCCAACAATAAGATTTACATCCTAACAAGGGGCAATTGGTCACAATTTCGCATGTTCTAGATTTACCTCACTTTGATTTACAAGTGGCTAATAGGGTACATCAGGTAACTATTGTTGAGTTTCTAAACAGATCATATGATGAAATAGCAGATTCACATGACTATGAATGGGATGTCCTATGTGATGCTACCATGGACATTGAAGTAGATGTGATTCATAAATTTTCAACTCTGTTGGAAAGAGGAGAGAGTTCTAACACTTCCCCTAATACTGTTGTTATTCCAGAATCAGATGAGATACCACTACCTAGAATTCTTGATGAAGAAACTAGTGTTTTACTAGGTCTAGAGGATATTCTAAGACTACAAGCAATGCATTCCATTTTGTTGAGAAAAGAGGAAGAAAGCTCAACTGATGAGTTGCTAGAGTTAGGTCCATGTATTACTAACAATGACCCTATTAATGACTATTTAACTCTTGATGATCTAAACACTATAGAAGTTGACTTAACAGAACATGTCTTGTCAGTTAATAGTTTTGACACTGACATGATGTTGTCCTTACCAAACTCTAATTCATTATCTTTGACAAACCCTGACCTAATTGTTTTGATGAATTGAGATCCTAATCCTATCATGAACTTCCCTAATGACTACACTTTGGCCTGTTACCTAAATGCTTGTGAACCTTATCCTCCTTCCACCAATGCAAGGAGCGTGAACATATCAGAGGAGGATATCAAGTTTCTTAGTCACAAATTGAAAAATAAAAAGAAGAAAAGAATTGATGGTGAAAACCACGTTGTGGCAGTGTTAGATTTTAAAAAAGTAAAAATAAAAGACGTATCTGATGATGAAAACCTCCCAGAGGCACCAAAAGATGAGATTCTTGATATCCTCCCTGAGCACTTTCAAGAAAGAACTTCAGTTTTGATTGAACCAACACAACCAGTTAAATTGGGAACAATTGAAGTTCCTCATTTTGTTCACCTAGCACAATCCTTATTAGAAGAGGAGAAGATACAATTCACCAAGTTCCTGAAAGAGAAAAAGATCAACTTTGCATGGTCTTACACAGATATGCCTGGACTCGATCCTAAATTAATAATGCATCATTTATTTATATCTCCTAGGATCAAACCTGTGAAACAGAAATTAAGAAAGATGCATCCTCATGTTGCATTACTGGTAAAAGCAGAGCTAGAAAAATTATTGAAAGCTAGATTCATAAGAGTAATCACTTATGTAGGATAAAATTATAATGTGGTACTAGTATCTAAAATAGATAAATCTATAAGGATCTACACAGACTTTAGAGACTTGAAAAAATCATGTCCTAAAGATGATTTTCCACTGCCAAACATTGATATGATCATAGATCTTATAGCAGGCTATCAAATGTACTCACTCATGGATGGTTTCTCGGGCTATAACCAGATTAAGATTGCTCCTGAAGACCAAGAGAAGACAACATTCACATGTACATGGGGAACTTCTTGCTAGAACATTATTCCATTTGGATTAAAGAATGCTAGTGCTACATACCAAAGAGCTATGACAACCATATTCCATGATATGATACATACAAACATGTTGGACTATGTGGACAATACCTTAGCTAAATAAAAAATAAGGACTAGTTGTATTGAAGACTTGCAAATGATATTAGATCGCATTGAGAAATTTCAACTCAGGCTTAATCCAAAGAAATGTGCCTTTGGAGTTCAATCAGGAAAGTTACTAGGGTTTATAGTATCAGCAAAAGGAATTGAGGTGGACCCTGCAAAAGTTAAAGCTATACTAGAAATTTCACCTCCATGCAACATTAGTCAAATGAGGATGCTACAAGGAAGACTCCAGTTAATCAGGAGATTTATGTCACAACTTGCAGATAGAGCACAACCTTTTACTAAACTGCTACATAAGGGTGCTACCTTCAAATGGGATAAACATTATGAAAATAACTTCAAAGAACTACTCCTCCCGTTCTCATGACACCCATTCATAGAAAGTCATTACTCCTATACATTTCAGCTACGACTACATCACTGGGAGTATTGCTGGCTCAAGAAGATGAAACTAAAAAGGAAAGAGCAATCTATTATATCAGCAGGACACTAGTACCTTATGAACTCAATTACAATGTAATTGAAAAATCTTGCTTAGCAGTTGTCTTTGCATCACAGAAATTAAGACATTAATTATATGCTATCACATACAGTAAATCTTATTGCAAAGATAGATCCTCTGAAATATCTCTTAATCAAGACAACATTAACAGTAAGGCTAGAAAATTGGGTCCTGATTCTGAGCGAATTTGATATTAATTACGTGGATATAAGGGCTATTAAAGGACAAGTCCTCGTAGATCAATTAGTTGATTCACCCTTGCAAGATGATGCACCATTGATAATTGAATTTCCTGATGAAACAATAATGCATTTAACTGAACATCTGTGGAAGATGTACTTTGATGGTTCTTTCATACAACAAGGCTCTGGAGCAGGAGTTCTCTTCATTACTCCTCAAGGCTACAAGATTCCCAAGGCATACAAATTAATATTTCCATGCACCAATAATAATTCTAAATATGAAGCATTAGTGAATGGTCTTAAATTGGCTATGGAATGGAAGATCATAGAGTTACATGTGTATGGTGACTCTTATCTTATTATTAATCAAGTAAATGGATACTATCAGACTAAAGATGAGAAGTTGATGCCTTATAAACAACTGGTTGAAGACTTGAAAAAGTACTTTGTCTTCATCACATTCCAGAAAATACCAAGAACACAAAACAAAGTTGTAGATGCTATGGCTACACTGGCATTCATGTTACAACTGGAAGAACATCAATTCCGCTATGACTTCTTGGTGGAAGAAATATCCTATCCAGCTTTTGATACCCCTGAGTACCAAATAATTTGTGCTTTAAACACCCATGACCAATCCCGGTACGCCAAACTCATTACCTATCTAACTGACCAAACTCTACCTGATGGTTTATCAAGGAATGAAAAATGAGCCTTATTTAGGACAACATCACATTATTTCCTCATTACTAATAACTTATATAGATGAGGTCTCGGCGGTACACTTCTTAGGTGTTTAGAACAAGAAGGGTCAGATCACGCATTAAAAGAAGTCCACAAAGGTGTATGTGGATCACACTCAAATGGCTTTTCATTAGCTAAAATTTGCTAAAAGTTGGATATTACTGGCCCACGATGGAAAAAGATGTCATTCTATTTTCAAAAACATGTCACAAATGCCAAACACATGGAAATCTCATCCATGCTCCTTCTAGAGAACTCATGCCATTTATAATACATTGGCCATTTCAGCAATAGGCCTTTGATTTGGTTGGACAAATATATCCAAATTCTTCAAGTGGGCACAAATACATCACATCATTATAGCCACTGAGTATTTTACTAAGTGGGTCGAAGTCGTGCTGCTGATCAAAGCCACTGGCAAATAGGTGGCTATGTTTATCTTGAACTACATTATTTGTAGATATGGGATACCCTCTTCAATTGTAACAGATAATGGGGGCCAATTTAAAAACCAAGACATCGAAGACCTTTGCACACAGTTTCAAATTACTCAACATTGTTCTTCAATATATTATCCTCAAGGTAATAGACAAGTTGAGGCATCTAACAAGAACATTCTTAAGATCCTACACAGAACTGTGAGTAAGTTTGGCAGAGACTGGCATTTACAATTAAATCTGACACTTTGGGCCTACATAACAAGTATTAGATCACCAACTGGAGCCACGCCATTTGCTTTAGTCTATGGTGTTGAGGCAGTATTACCTATTAAGGTAGAAATTCCATCCTTACGGGTATCTTTACAAGGTCTTGTTACTGATGAACAATACCGTATTGATAGGGTGAATGCATTAGACTTACTTGATGAGGGCAGGAAACAAGTGTTCAATCATCTAAAAGTGTACCAAAAATGCATGTCAAAAGGGTACAATAAAAAGGTCAAACCATGACACTTTCAAGTGGGGGATCTCGTTCTCAAAGAGAATCCTAAGAACTAGCCAAACAAAGAACATAAAGGAAAGTTTTGAACCCAACTGGTTGGGACCTTATGTCATTACTGCAACTTTTGGCACTAGAGCTTATCAGTTAGCTACACCTAAGGGAGATGTTCTTCCTGATCCCATTAATACTCTACATTTGAAGTGGTTCTACACTTGATATCTGGCTAGCATAGCCCGTGCAGTGAAAATCTCAGAAAATACCAAAAAAATAAGAAAATTGATCCTGAAGAAATCCAAAAACAGTGGAAAAAGTTCTGAAAAAAGGTATCCTTAGTGAAAACCTGGAAAACACGCGCCTTGATACTACAAAAAATATTTTTAAAAAAAGAACAAAAAAGAACAAAAAAATTTAAAAAGAGAAAAGTGCCTTGATGAAAACCTGGCAAATAGGCATCTTGGTAGAAAAAATAAAAAGCTTTTCCAAGTGGTGAAAACTTGGCAAACAGGCATCACTCGAATTCTGTGCTCTCTCTATCAATGCATCGATGACACTAAACCTTCATGATCACACTTGTTCTTTTTGGTGACTCTGATTCCTTACAAATGTCTTATCCTTGCTTGGATTTGTCTGCTTTTGCGTCTTAGGAATAATCATTCTGCACTGGGGGTATCTTTGCTAGCATGGTTAGTTCATGGTTACTAGGTTGTCCTAGGTTCCTGTCTAGGATGGTTGCCTCTCAAAATAGTATTTCTCAATACTTGTACCAAAATGTCACTGTCACAAACAAAGGTGTTTCTTCAACACCACCTACCTGTAACATACATCATACTAGTGTTTCTCAATGCTTTAATCAAACACTTTAAACAACGTAGTGTTTCTCAACACTATAATAAAAAATGTACTAGTGTTTCTCAACACTTCAATCATCCAGTGTTCCTAAACACTCCATAGGATTTCAATTGCTGACAAAAGTTAATCTCATATATACTCAGACATGAAAACATGTTGCTTAATTTGAAATTCTGATTGATGAATCTCTATTACGCTTGAAAAATGAATTCATAGTATTTATCAATACTACTTAAACACATAGTCTGATCTTTGTTTGATTATGAATCTTTTATGTTCCCATGATGTTTCATACTAGGGGCATCTAAGCGGTTATAAATTTTCTTTGATTGATTATCAATTGGTGATTGTTATGTCTTCTGAGTTACTCCATGACGTCTATTCAAAGACCAAGAGTCACAAGGACATGAAGCATAATGTTTTCTTGGTTTTCTGCGTATGGTGATTATTCCAAATGATCCTACAAATTTCACCTAACTTGGATGTTTATGGTAAGGGCTACCAACACGAGTGGATAGCCGCATATATCTCGATCCTCATTATGTGTAAACTACAGTGAGGTTGAAACAATTTCCTTGTCTATTTTCTAAATCAGATTCTCACTAAGGTGTACGAAACATGATGTACCCAAGGATATGAATTTTCAAGGTCATTGTGGGTCACATATCTTACATTACACTTGAACAAAACCTGATTCTTAATAGTAAAAGGAGATAACTAACTTGTCATCATGGCTTCTATGCCTTGATGCTTAAGTTTATTTCTGACATTGCATCCAATACACATAGTATTCATACTTTCATGATACCAGTGGGTATTAAAGACAATTTTACTATCAGGTGATGCCCGTTACAAAAATGTCCAATGATGATAAAATGCTACAATGTATACAAATCAGTGACATTCCTAAAGAGTCTGCATTTAGATGCATTTAGAGATTGCATGATTCATTTGAAAAGAAAAGCATAAAGGACTTGAGCTTAAAATTATTTCTTGATTCATCCAAAATCCAAGTTAATTACATAATTAATATTACTGATATCAATGTCGTTGCATATCCATGATATACATTTTGCATTCATAAATGAGAAAGAGAAAAAGACAAAAACAAAGAATTCAAGTATTGCATTTATTTTCTACATCCTAAGTGCATCCATACATTTATTTGCATAAAGAAAATCTCAAAAACATTCATTTTCATATTCACTTAGCATCATTTGAAACACACACACACACACACACACACACACACACACACACACACATAATAAATCAAAAAGCATAAATGATGTCCTCACATATCTAATCTAACTCATCAAAGAGACCAATATCATAAATCACATGTGCATCAAATCTAAACATCTATCAAAGAAAGAGAACTCATGAACATATCAAAGATCAGGAATAACTATCTCAGATATATCAGATATGGAACATATAAAAAATGTGGAACTGTCTACAAAAGAGTATCAAAGTATCAAGTACGAATTAGATATACATGTATAAATGTCATGGTACAATAAATGATCTCAAAAGGATTTAGATATACAATATGATTTCATAATATGACAAAATGCAGAATCAAGACTAGCTTCCACCCTCTCCCTGATCTGGAGGAGGAGGAGGAGGTGGTACAAATGGAGCTGGTGGAGGCATAGCCCCCTCAGAATACTGAGCCATATGTGAATATGGAGGTTCTCTCCAACCCTCTGGAACCACAACATGATATAAACCGAAGTAATAAGCTTCTCTCTATCCCTGGTGAGTAGCTACCTAGGTTTGGGTATCTCTCTCTGCCCTGAGCATGTAACCATGCCTATCCCTCTCTGCTCTAAGATGATCATCTATCCCTCTCTGCTCTAAGATGATCAAGTTATATGTCCCTTTCTACTCTAAGACGCTCGAGTTGTGCATCCCTGTCTGCAAGTAAGGCCTCTAATGTAGTGATCCTAGCTCTGCCTGAGCCTCTACCTGTGTCCTGTCCAGAAGGCCTATCCTGTGACCTATCTTGCTGACGATGTCACTATCGCTATTGATCTCTAGTCAACAGTGGACCTGGATCTCTCTGGGGAGAAACATATCTGAGACGAGTCCACCTCCCACTACCACTAGTGCCCTCTCCACTCCCTCCCACTGCACCTCCACCCCTATCATCTCCGTCGTCACCATCATCTGGACCCTGTCCTCTGTCTGGAGGAGGACGCCTCCCATCTCGCCTCCCACCATCTCTACCACCGTCCCTCCCTCCATCTCTTCTCTCCCTCTGAGCTCCCCCTCTGCCTCTCATAGGACAATCATTGGTGGGATCATAGTCTAATGGATCCTCTATGTGAGGAACTGCCTCCTCAGGAGCTGTAAACCATGGAAATGGATACTGGAGCATCTGCGCATGATATCCATCTGAGCATCCTGCATCTGTAACATCTAGAAAAAGGTCCCAAGCAACTGCAACCATATCTCTAATCGCACATTGTGCAGTCTCATAAACTAAATGAGTACCCCATAATGGCTCCTTGTCACAAATCCGTGCATATACTGAAAAATCCTGGCACTCGCCCTACACGTGGTCGTACTGCCTCAATACTCGAGTAACCAAGAATTGCTCAACAATGTACATGGTCCTGCCAATCAAGTACCTGCTCTAAAAGAAAAAAGGCATATGTCACCTATTTGAAAGCCACTCCTTGCAGTCAAGGTATGGTCATCATACCACTATAGTCATATCATTAAACAAATGTTGCCAATACTCTACCTTGCCCAGATGGGGCTACTGAATCCAACCTGAGTACATGTAAACATATGGCTGCTGATCTAACTATTGTCTGACAACTATCGACTGTGTAACTGGGATATACTCCCAGGCCCAGATCTGTAGTACAAGGATCCCGACATTCATACTACGTGAATACTGGTACATTATCTCATGCAACTCTCTGTAAATGTGAGCAAGTATGCAGCTACCCCATGCAAATCTATGTGAAGAAACGATCTTCTGCTCCAACGTATCAACCCAACCAACTATGAAACTGTGTTGTCCTTGATCAGGCATAAGGATGCCTCCAGTGAATCTGACCAAGTACACAGGAACACGATCATAATGATCACACATGTAGTCCCATGTGAGGTATCGACGAGCTATAGTATCATCTCCAAAGAAACATCGTGCCATGGCAATAGCTGTAATTGAAGTGGAATCAAACTGCACCTCTCAACCCATCATAGGAACTCTAAGAATGCGCCACACATCCTCGGCTGTGACGGTCATCTCAGCAGTCAGGAGATGGAAGGTGTTGTGCTCAGAATGCCACCTCTTAGTCAGAGCAGTCAACAACCCTTGATTTACCCTGATGTAGGGTAAATCTCTCAAAGATAGTAATCCTACACGAGCGACTAACTCTACCTCGTCGTTGGTCAAAGATCTAGACAATGCAAGGACACGACCAGGGTACGGTCCTCAGAATGATACAGCCTCAAAAGGAACCTGATCAAAAGAAAGCAATTAAAGAAAAGTTCAAATCAGTACTCTATCTAAGGCAACTAAGCATAAATATAATTAGCTAAGTCTTTTTGGTCATTAGACAGAGAAAAATAGTCTAACATGGAAGAAAACTAAGTCTAAAACCAGAAATGACTCTATTCCTATGGGGTACGATCCCTTTTACGGGATGTGATCTGTGATTTTTGGGCTGTGATGGGGCATCTGGGAAGCGATCCCATTTTAGCAAGATGCGACGTGCGACCCTGTTCTAATAGGATGCGAAAATGTTCAAAATCCTATTCTCAACTACCAAAAGCGATGAAAATCTAAAAAAAGGGTGTGATCCTAAAAATACAGGATGCGACACGGGATTTTTGGAAGAAACGGGAAATGACACTAGATTGACTGGGTGTGATCCTAAAAATAGGATACGATTCATAATGAAAAAGCCTATAACTACTACCAAAATGCATAAAACTTGAATTTGCAAATTTGACAAGGTAGGTTTTTAAGTACTTACCAAAGGTGGATAGTTATCTGGACGCTGATGTTGTCGGATGAGGTCGAAATGATGCTTCTCCACGAGGACCACCATCTTCTCTAAAGAGCTCTCTGAATTACCAAGGATAAAAGTGAAAATGAATGAGTAAAAAGTGAATTTTGAGATATATATTTGACTTTTTTAGCTATTTAGGAGCTCTAGAACTCCTCCCAAATAATTGAAACTCATTTTTTTCTCTTTTTGATCAATCGGGAACAAAATCAAATGCACAAACAATGGTCTACATGCACAGTAAAAATTTTATGACAGTTACCAAAAATACAGAATTACTCCATATGTTCCGAAAATGATTTGCAGGCTTTATGCAATCAGTTTTCTAGGTTCTATGTCATCAAATTACATATTATTCATCAAAATCTTGGTCCAACATCATTTTATCAGACTCAAAAACTCACATTTTAACATGATTAACTTGGTAAAATTATGTTTTCTCTTAACACACCTTCGTTTATCCACTTCTAAAATTAATTCTTTCTTGTTTCAATCGATCAGTTCAAGTGATATATCATTCTAAAGAGGGATTTATTATTTTTCCTTCGATTTCATTCCCGAGGGGGCATGATCACACTCAAATCAATCAAATTATTGCTCAAAACAACATTAAAATGACTTTGTCATCAAATGACTAAAGGCATGACAGTTCCTTGACCAAGTCAGGACTGTTGGATTGAAGGCTTCGGTTCTCACAAGATGGATATCTTATGTCTACTTTTCTCAGATTCTTATTAAGCTCCTGGAAGCTTTGTACTGACCTTCGTTCGATCAAGTTCGGAGTCAGTATTATCAATTTTTGGATGACAACCAAGTTTAGAATTGGTATTTTTAAGATCTTTGCTTATTGACCTTTGTTCAATCAAGTTCAAAGTTAATTCTATTTGTTTTAGTTCAATCAAGTGCGAGACTAATCTCATCAGACATTTCATTTGATCAAGTGCGAAATTCTCAAACTTTCTAAAGTCAACATCAAAACTTTCTTTGAATCAATGCGCTACTCGCACATCAATTCAAAGAGGGGAAAATGTAACCACCCTAATTTGGTCTTCTCTGACCATAGACCCTATTTGACCTAAGTGTGATCATACCCCTAATTATGTCAAGACAATTCTTCAATTTATTGGCATAATTCATTTAAATCAAATTTAATCTCTTAAGTGATTTAATTACTAAAGTACATTAATTGCCTTAGCCAATTAAATAAAAATAATTTAATTCAATCAAAACAAATAAAAAACATGACTAAAGTAATTAATTAAAAGGAATTAAATAAATCCTAATTACAACTCTATTTGCAAAAAGGGAAAGTCAAATCCCTAACCAATGAGAGTTAGATCACTTGGATCACCTCACATGGATCACCAAAGATTCAATCTCCACCTCTCTTCCACTTTCAATCCTAACCTCTTATTCACCAAATTCTTCTATAAATAGAATGAATTTTAAGCTCAATTGGCCCCTAATCTTAGAAGCAAACTTATGTTGCAAATATTGTTAGAAGTCTTTATGCATTTTAGCTCATTCTTTCATTGCATTGTTATAATCTTTCATTTTAGAGCTTAAAATGAACATTTCTTGAGCATTTAGACTAAATTCATTTGAGTATTCCATTCTAAGTTGTATATGTCACTGATAAATGCATAATCTGAGGGTAATTATAGCATTATTCACACTCCTCTTAGATATAAAGCAATAGGTCAATTTTAGTGATTGATTTGCTTGCTTACTCTTTCTTTTCACTAATATAATGACTTATTGAAGTATTGTGTTGCAGACAATAGGTACACAAATAACACACACAATAAGAGATGTTTTCCACCATAATAACACTCAAATAAGTTGGCATCAGTGCCAATACATTAACTGATAATGTTTATCATCACTTCTGCAACTCGGTTGAATATCAACAAATTACTTCAAACATATAATCAGTTATAGTTCATCAATCTCTCCCTTTGGCATTGATGGAAACACAATATGAAATATGCAATATAATATTCCATACAACAAATACCAAACTTTTGTTCTACAACTGCAACAATTCAATAGCTCTCCCTAGCTTGAATATAATATGTGTTAGCATTATGAAGACTCTCCCTGTTTTTTATCTTTTTAGCTCTTGAATCTCTCTGTAGATTGGATATATCTCTCCCTTTCTCTTTTCTCCCTTTAGTGGATATATATGTCTTGACTCTCCCTTCATATTTCATGAAACTCCCTCCCTTTGACAACAATACCAAAAAGAAATATGCAGCTCTTTAATAGCCAAATAAAATATGTCTGATTTTCAGTGTAGTAGGTACCTTTTTGTACTGATATCTTTATTTCAGTCCAGTTTAGCTTTGCATCGACATGATTGATATTCTAATTTTATGTAGGTTGATGCAACCTTCTAATCTTCTTAGTTACCAATAAACAAGGGACAAACCCCTAGTCTACCTCTTAAGTACTCAAATGTATCCTTCGGTAAGGATTTTGTGAATATGTCTGCAAGATGCTCTTTTGATTGTACATATTCCAGTATTACTTGTTTTTCTTGTACTTATTCCCTCAAGAAGTGATACTTTATAGATATGTGCTTTGTCTTTGTAGGCATCACTAGATTCTTTGAAATATTTATAGCACTTGTGTTATCACAATAAATCATCACTGGTTTGGTGATCTCCTCATTCATTCCTTTCAATAATTATTTTATCCATGCTATGTTAGAACAATTTGCAGTAGCAACAACATACTCTGCTTCTGCAATTGACTGGGATATGCATCCTTGCTTCTTTCTAATCCAAGTAACTAGTCTTTCTCCAATAAAGAATGCTCCACAAGTAGTACTCTTTCTATCATCTATATTTCTAGCCCAACCAACATTTGTATAGACTTTCAATTCGAATTATCCTTCTCTTTTATACCAAAGTCCATAATCCTCAATATTCTTCAAATATCTAAAAATTAATTTAACAACTGTCATATGTGACTCTCTGGGGTTAGCAAAAAATCTTGCAACTATTCCAACTACGTGTGCTATATCCGGTCTTGTGTGAACAACATACATCAATTTACCAATCATAGATCTATACAAGGTTTGATTTACCTCAGGTGTCTTGTCCTCTTTTGTCAATTTGCATCCTGTCACCATAGGTGTTCCGACTGGTTTTGATTCCTCTATTTTGAATGTCTTTAGTACTTCCTTGATGTATTTTGATTGAGTAATATATATTCCTGTAGATTGTTGTAAAATTTGCAATCCTAGAAAAAATGATATGATCAAACATCGACATCTCAAATTCTTTCCTCATTTCATCAGAAAATGAAGTCCATAAGTTATAATTACCTCCAAATATGATATCATCAACAAATACTTCATCAATAAGTATCTTATCATCATTTCCTCCTTTTAAATACAAATTGTTGTTGTCACTTATTCTAATAAATCCAATACTTATTAGATAAGATTGCAGTCTTTCATACCATGCTCTTGGTGCTTGCTTCAATCCATATAAAGTTTTGTGTAACTTACATACCATGTGTGTTTGATCAGGATCAAGAAATCCTTTAGGTTGTTCAATGTATACCTCCTCTTCAAGTATTCCATTCAAAAATACAGATTTCACATCCATCTGATAAACCTTGAATCCTTTATATGCAGTGTATGCAAGTAATATACTTACTCCTTCAAGTCTAGCAACGAGTGCAAAAGTTTCTCCATAGTCAATTCCTTCTTCTTGTGCATACCCTTTGCAAACTAATCTCGCTTTATGTTTGATTACATTCTCATCTTCATTCAGATTGTTTCTAAAAATCCATTTGGTGGCAATGATATTTTTATCACTTGGTCTTGGAACTAATGTCCATGTCTTATTTTTCTATATCTACTCAATTTCTTCATTCACGGAATTAAACCACTCTTCATTTTCTAATGCATCTTTAACATTTTTAGGCTCAAATGTACAAATTAAACAAGTGTCATCTCTAAACTTACTTCTTGTCAATATGCTTGCTCTTTTATCTCCAATGATCTAATTCCATGGATGGTGTCTTCTTACATATTTAGCAAGTACAAGTTCAGTTCTTGGTCCTTCAACATCTTCTTCAGTATCTACATTGTCTTCTAGTTCATGATCTTTTGTTTCGACATTTTTTCTGATTCTCGGTCTGTGCTACCTGTTGCCTAGTGACATTAATCTGTTTCCCGGTAATGTTAGTTTATTGCCCGGTAATGTTAGGCATCTGCGTCAATATAGTGTTAGGTTCTTCCCAGTAAACAAATATACTGTAGTCCTCCAGTTCTTTCATGTTGTCATCATCATTTAACTCAACAAATTCATCAACTTTCACATTTTCACTCTCAACAATTTTGTTAGTTGACTTGTTCAAACATTTGTAAGCTTTACTCTTAGCAGAATATCGAAGAAATATTCCTTCATCACTTTTTGAATCAAATTTTCCATTTCGATCATCTTTCAAAATATAACACCTACTTCCAAATATTCTAAAATAGCTCACATTGGGAGTATTACCATACCATAGCTCATATGGTGTTCTGTTTGAATCTTTCTTTAGTTGTACTCAGTTCAGTGTGTAGACTGCTGTGCTAACTGCTTCTCTCCAATATGTTTGTGCAACTTGATTTTCAATCATCAATGTCCTAGCACAATCAACAATTGATATGTTCCTTCTTTCAGCAATATCATTCTGTTGTGGTGTCCTTGGTGTAGAAACCTGTCTTTTGATTCCATTCTCATTACAAAAGTTAGTGAACTCGTCAGAAATAAATTCACCTCCTCTGTCATATCTCAAACACTTCAGATCTCTACCAGTTTCTTTTTCCACTTTTTCCTTGCACCACTTAAACATCTTAATGCTTCAGATTTCTCTTTTAGAAACATTACAGTCATCATCCTAGAGTAGTCATCAACAAATAGAATAAAATATTTGTCCCCGAAATAGCTTTGTGTTCTCATTGGTCCACATAAGTCTGTTTGAACTAAGTCCAAAATTTCATTAGATGAGATATTATTTCTCTTGAAATTAGATTTTGACATCTTACCCATTTGACAATTTTTGCACATTACATGGTTTGGTTTAGATAAGCTCGATAAGCCTCTAACTTTTCTTTTTCTACTAATCTTAACCATGTTGTCAAAAGTTACCTGAAAAAGTCTTTTGTGCCATAGTCATATATCTTCATTCTTTGTCAATAAACAAGTAGTTTATGCCGTGTCAAGATAGAATAGGTTACCTCTTGATTGTTCACCAATACCGATCAATTTTCCTTTTCCATCATAGATTCTTTCTTTTCTATTCTCAAATGCAACTCAATGTCCTGTGTTGTTCAACTGTGAAACACACAATAGATTGTAGTTAAGTCCTTTTACCCAATAAGCATTTTCACATTTGATTTGATTGTTCAGCATAATAGTATATTTTCCTTTTACTTGAGAGGGTGTATCATTTCCCGTTCTTACTGATCCTCCATCATAATGTTCAAAAAATTCAAATTTTCCTTTATCACCAGTCATGTGATGTGTACAACCACTATCAATAACCCAAATATCATGTTTGCTAACTTTAGAGATAAGTGTTGTTTCTACATACCTTTCATCTTCATCTGAATCATCTTTTAAGGCTACGAACACTGTCTTAATATCTTCATCAATGTCAGATCCGCTATTATTATTATCTTCAACAATGTAACAAGATTTCTTACCTTTATCCTGGTAATCTTGGTTATCTCTTCTGTCATTTTGTCTATTGCTTCTGAAATCTCGGTCATCCTTTCTGTCATTAGATCTATCATTTCTATCATCATTCTTTTTGTTAGGGCATCTTGCAGCAAAATGGCCAATCTCTTTATAGTTAAAGCATATCAAAGGTAGTTTACCTTTATATCTTTTTTTACCTCTATGTAATATTCTAACCATTAAAGCTTCAATCTCATCAAGTTCCTTGTCATCACTATCACTGTCACTGTTATTTCTGATTACGTGTTTGCAACTAGATTTGCCAATTTTCAAAGTAGACATAAATGCAGTTTCCATAGATGGTACAATACTGTTATGAAATTTATTCAGCTCAAAAGAAATCAATTTTCCAACAAGACTATCAATAGTAATGTTATTTCCAGGTGTTTCTCTCATTTCATGTATTGCAAAGACTCTTATAGAATAAATAGGCAATAGAGTTCTAAGATTCTTACTCACAATTGTGTGTTCATCAATGTTTCCACCAGATCCTTGAATATCATTCACAACTTCTTTAAGTCAGGTATTGTACTGTGTGATGTTTTCTCCTTCCTTCATTCGCATGTCATCAAAATTTCCACGAAGGCTCTCAACTTTCGCTCTCAGCACATTCACATCTCCTCCATAAACTATTGTAAGCTGATCCCACATCTGATCGACACTTGTAAAATTCTTGATGTCCTCAAATTCAGAATAGGTAAGTGAAGAGGCAATCTCCACCATGATAAGGTTATGCTCATGTTTTTCTTTCAACTGATTTACTGTCAAAGCTCCAGTAGGTAGAATGAATTCATTGTCCAAAAAATCTTCAATGTTGCTTGAAATTCCTGATAGGTATAATCTCATTTTTCTTTTCCATGTCTTGAAGTTATCCTTGTTCATCTTAGGTGCACCTCTCTTATACATCTTGTGATCTTTAGCTCAAGTCCTTGAAAACTTTCTGATAAGCACTCTTGCACTAATAAGCATTGTTGCTCCTTGATAAGCACCGATAGCTCTGATACCAATTGCTAGAATAAATGAGGAGGGGGGGGGGGGGGAATCAANCGATAGCTCTGATACCAATTGCTAGAATAAATGAGGAGGGGGGGGGGGGTGAATCAATTAGACTTAGTTCCCTCACAAAATTATCCCACAGTCCCAAATTCCTCTAGATGTATAACAAAACAAATTCAATCATATAAAACTCTGCTTGGTGAAAATATAAACTGTGATTTCAAAACTTACTGTTAAGTTGTCTACCAAGTATCAGTAAATTAATACTGTGATTACCGATCTAGGTCAATAAAATAAAGAGTAAAGTAAAATAACAATCCACAACATTCATACACATTGTCACATAGTTTTTTAACGTGGAAACCTTGTTAAGGGAAAAACCACATGGGACCGATAAGCCAAAATATTTTCACTCTTTTGAAGTGAGCTTGGTGAAGAGCCAACCCTGTTAAAGGTTACAATGCACACTGTTAAATGTGACCTTGTTAGAGGATTTAAAACTACCAGTTCTCTCTTGACCATGAATTCACTATGGGTTCAACAAGAAAACAATCAACATTCTCTGAATGTTATAATAAGGATTCACTATCCCACTCAGTTAAGAGATCTATCTCTAACAATGGTTAAACTAATACAATAATGATATGATTCAAATACAACTCTAATTTGCAGATATTCAAATTCTAAGTACATAATACCTTCGATCAATTTGTTCACTTCAGTTCATATCATACTTGTTTTGATTGGTAATCCTCTTTCCTTTGTTTTCCTCGGTGATGTCTATAGAATTACACTCGATTCTGTCTTTAACCAGCTTGATAAGTCATGCATCAAATTTGCATGTATGCTTCAGCATCTGTGTGCATACTGATTCAAAAATAAATCTATTGTCTCTTATATAGACATCATGTATCATTTAATTTGCATCCTTCAAATCTTGCCCCTTAATCTCCATCGTTCATTTTTCCGCTTGATCCTTCCTTGACAATTGTGTTAAAAACACATTTCAATCTCTGTCGTCCGATCTTCCTTGAGATTTCATAATTGTTTGATCAAATAAAAAATTTTATCTTTTACCTTGAAATCATCAATTGCCAGTTCAACATTTTAGTCGGCCTTGGTTTGAATTAATTGCTTAATCATTAGTTGTGTCGGCAATCTCTTGCTTGGTTAACATTGGCGCTTAGTATACACTGTGTTTTACTTGGTTTGCACTGTCACTCGGTGTATACAGGACTCTTCATTTTTCTGACCACATAAACATTGTTTGTTCTAAATCTTCAATACATAACAAATGTTTTCCACCATAATAATACTCAAATAAGTTGACATCAATGACAATACATTAACTGATAATGTTTATCATCACTTTTGCAACTCGGTTGAATATCAACAAATGACTTCAAACATATAATCAATTGTAGTTCATCAGATACCATTGGAAATGAGAAACATGCCAAGTCCAAGTGTGTCAATCCAATGGGAGCTACATGTGCAATGATGTTCATCCAAGATCAGTCTCCGAGTGGGAGATTGTTTGGTCTGGAGCCTAATCAGTATCCAAGTGAGATATTGTTGGTATGTGGTGATTGATTGGTGTGGAGCTTAAATTTTAGTTACTTTTTCAGCCATGTTTTCCCCCAAATCAATTAACAAGGGAGTGCACCCTTGAAGAAAAAATGCCTATTATTTAACAAAGGTGTTGGCTATTGTTTTGAAATGTAAACCAACCTTTGTAAATCACCTTAAAGGCCTATAAATAAGTGGATGTGTAATGTGAGACATAAAATTATATTTTTCTCTTCATTGAATAATAGAAAGAAGTGGATGATTATTTCTTTGATGGATGTATCCCACATTGGATGAATTACGTTAAATTTATGTGTTATTGTGTTTTGTTATTTTGTCTCTCTTATGTTGTATTATATTTTGATATTATTTATTGCTCCAATCTGCCTTAAAACCCTTACATAAGGGATAAAGAGGTAGGGGGAGAGAGATTTTGGGGGAGGGATATAGGGAGAGGGACAAATAGGTAGAGAGAGGGATAGATAAGAGTGAAAGATACATACAAAAATATGGATAGGGTGGGTTAGAGGGAGGGATGAGAGGTAGATATAGAGGTGATTAAAACAGTATAGAGGGAAGGATAAAGAAGGAGAGTTGGTAGAGAGAGATAGAAAGAGGTGATAAATGAGTAGAAAAGGAAGGAGGGAGGGAGAGAGAGGGAGGTAGAGAGAAGGAAAATTTTAGGGAGCGAAGGAGAGGTAGAGAGTGGTGAGAGAAAGAGAGGTGAGAAAAATAGTAGAGGGGAGGAGGGAAGGAGAAGTAGAGAGATGATTAAAGGGAAGGAGTGAGAGAGTGAGAGGTAGATAGAGTAAAGAAAAATAGTTAGGTAGAGAGAGATTTGGTTAGAGAGGAAGGGAAACATAGGTAGAGTTAAGTAGAGGATTATAGACAACCACAAATATCCAACATCAGTTATGAACATGAACACACACTTCTGCTCACAAAAATTATGATTGGGGGACACACACATCCAATCATAATTATTCAATGAAAGTGATTCTTGACAAACACTTCCAATCATATGTAACATATTGTAAATGGGGATAAAACATCCATTTGATAACAATTGTGTTTGGGAACAAAAATATCTTATAAAAATGCACACATTAAATTTGATCTAGAAAATATATCCCTTCTCACTATATTCGTGTGGAGGGTCTTCAATAGCTACTTCAAAAAGGCATTCTTCATCATCATCTGTATCCAATATCATATATTGTATTTAACTCACCTTCAAGTAGATCTTTGCCACATTGAATACAATTCACTATAATGTCCCTTTTTCTTTTGATAGTAGCACAAAATTCTATTTTAAAATATGTTTCCCTTTGATGTAGAAGAACTAGATTCGAAGAAACATTTGGTTGGACTTATTTTTCCCAAGAATTATAATTTCATCTATTATTAAGTTAATGTACTTAGCTCCTTCATTAATTAAAGCAGGTATTGTCCTTTCTAAGTAACCATATACTTTGCTAAATGTGAACACAATATTACCACACCTAGGAGGAATACTATTTAATAAAATAGCGTTTGCATCATCATTACATGCTTTAGCTTCTATCTGAGCTAGTTTATTCATTAGAGAATGAAACTTACTAACAATTTAATTAATATTCTCACCTTCTATTTTAGAATAAATGGTTTCTTCCTTAACCCCATCTTTGTAGTTGATGCTTTTGATCCAAACAAAGCACTAAAAGCATCCCACACACTTTTTGTGGTCTTTGATAAGTTGATGTGGTGGAGGTATACATTTAAAAGTCCAAGACCAATTAAAACTATTGTTTTTTATCCTTTGCAGTCTATTTTGTGCTTCCATCAATATCAGTTGGCATTATTATTGCTCCAATTAGCACATCCGATATATTTCTTTCAACAAGGATCAACTATAACTTGATTTGTTATGTGTCAAACTTTGAACCTTCAAATTTCTCAATTAATGTTATTTTTTCTCCATTTAAACAAAAATTGACCCACTCAATCAAAATAATGTTGAAGGTGTTAGGTTCCAATGTTAACACACCTTGAAGTTATTATAACTTTACATGCATGTATTGAATTAATATAGAAAACTAAATTTTTTAGACATTTAGAAAACTAATAAAATACTTCCCAATAAGAAATATCCTATCACTACACTCTCGGAGCACTATGGACAAGATCATTCAAACAATACATATAACCTCTCTTTTTGAATAAATTGCTTCCTTTAAATCAATCCTTGGGAATCTTCAACCTTTCCTTTCTCCTCATGTGAACTTTTCAACTCATACATTGGCCACATTGCCCTGACAATGAGGAATTTTACTTATAATACCACTCATGCACACGAAGACTCCAAAGTTTATTTCCAAGAATATTGAATCAAGAATTGACAACATAAATGTAAAAGTTCATTCTTGACTAGCGATTTCTCACTAGAGGATCAATCAAGGAAATCCCTCCCTCACTTTACAAGTGGTGGTGTAATATGAAATTCAAATTCTTTATACTAGTCCAACAAAGAGAACATTGTAATACCATATATGTAAAAATTGAGTTTGCTAGGCCTTCCCACCCAAGTGTTTGTTGTATTATTGTAAATGTTATCAATATGAAGGATTCTAGCTCATCCTATCCATAGAGAGTGCATTATGTGTAATTATATGGATGTAATTACTATTGCAACATAGTGACTAGTGAGAGTACTTGGGAGAGCCTGTAAAGTTATTTTATTTCTTGATTAGTTTTTTTATAAAATGTTTAAAGGTCATCTCTAAATGAAGACCTCAACTAAAGTGAGAGATCAAGTTGACTAATAAGAAAATGACTCATTGGCTTGACCAACTAGATGTGTCAACTCCAAGATTGATGGGCAATAAAGCTTATTTATCACTTAAAATCATGGAAAAAATGTGGTCATGTAGACATTGCATAGAGCTGAAGATATAAGTAGGAATAAAGAACAATGGAGATAAACAACTACACTTCCCACTTCCAGAGTTTAATGAAATCTCAATGAAATGTTGTGTCCTTTGATAACATGTAAATAAATTTAACCAAAGATGAAAGAAGTTGCAAAAAACTAAACACATGATAATACTTGCTTCTTGTCATTTTTCATTTAAAAGGCTTTTACATATTTATAGGAGTTTCATTTCCTATATTAGAAGAATCTTCCTCTAATAACTCCCATACATTTACATGTTATTTTAACAACTCAAACAAACACATATTAACACTACTACTATATTAACCTATTTAAAAAACTATAACAAACCTAACAAATAAGTATTATATATGTCATATGATGCAATAGCTCTCTCTCTCTCTCTCTCTCTCTCTCTCCATTGCAAACATAATATAAACCTATTGGTAATGGAGCTTGACTATCTTCTTAAATTAGAGGTTTCCTATCCTTATCTCTCTCTCCCTCTCCCTCTCTCCATCTCTCCTCATAGCAAACATAACATGAGCCTATTAGAAATGGAGTTTGATTATCTTCCTAATTCATAGGTTTTATTTTAGTTAGTATATCTTTATTGCGCAACCATCACTTGCTAAATGACCTACCAATTGATTTTGCATAGTACACAAAAGTATGACAAAAGTAGACCACAATTTTCCCTACACGACTTCATTACACACCAAGATACAATTACTAGTTACTATTATTACTAATATTCCTCAACAATTTAATTCAAATCCTTTGGATTCACAATTCCGAGAGAAAATTTACTTAACCAAAAACAGTCATGATGTAGAACCTACAGAGTGGACTACCAACATTGTTATTCCTCTTCATAAGAGTGGTGACATCAACAATCCCTCTAATTATCGTACCATTATGGTGAATCCCCTTCTTGGAAAACTCTTTGGGAGTATATTAGAGCATAGAATCAACAATTGGGCAGAAAAAGAAGAGAGGAGAGCAAAGGGACAGGCGGGGTTCAGACCAAAACATTCTACTATTGACCATTGCATCACTCTAAGACATTTCATTGAAAAAGTGTGGGAGAAGCAGGGGGAGAAGATTTTTTCTATTTTGTGGACTTCAAGAAGGCTTTGACACCATTCCTAGGGATAAGTTGTGGCACATAATGGAAGAGTTAGAGGTCCCAATAGAGGTAAGGGCTGCGGTTTATAAGTTGTATGAACAGGTCAGAGCCAAAATCAAAACTAAGGGGGGTATGTTTGAATGCTTCAGGAGTGACATAGGTGTCAAACAGGGGTGCCCTTTATCCCCTACTTTGTTTGGTCTCTACATTGATAAATTGGAGGAGTGGTTAAACAAGGCCAATGGGGATGACATTCATTTGGCAGGTTATGTGGTGAGGTTGCTTTTGTACACAGATGATCTTATTCTTATTGCAAAGTCCGCTCAAGGATTGAGAGAGCATTTGAAAAATTTGAAGCTTTTTTGCCAGGAGGTGGGAATGCAAGTTAATGCCTCTAAGAATAAAATCATGATCTTTTCTTTGAAGAAGAAAAAATAATAGCATACTTTTATTTTTGAGGGCAACTTTTTAGAGATTGTGGAAGAGTACAAGTACCTGGGAGTTGATTTCAACTATAGGTTAAGTTGGGAGACATGCAAATCAAAAAGAATATAGGGGGGTCGGAAAGCCTCTTACCTCCTTCAAAATCGATGCAGGAAAGCTGAGTTGTGGGATTGGAACACTAGGAAGACTCTCTTTGGTCTCTTGGTGGTTTTGGTTATTCTCTATGGGTGTGAGGTTGGGGGAGTAACATGTCAAATCACAAATGGCGGCAGATAGAAAGAATCCAAAAACATCTTATCACTAGTAACCTTAAGGTCAAGTCTACGGTTCCTTATGAGATCCTCTTGGAGGAGGCTGGTATGTTTCCGATTGAAGCTTCAACAATTATTCGCATGCTATGCTACTTAAAAATGTGGGTAATATGGGTGTGCACCGCTAGCCTAGGATGGTAGTGGCAAAGGATTTAGAATGGAGGAAAAAGACTTGGAAGAAACAAAATAACAAGTGGTTAAACAAATGGAACATAAACCCCCACAAGTGCTCAGACACTAACATTGAGATAAAAAAGTGGGTGTTAGATAAATTCAAAACTGCCATGTGGACAAATAGGAAGGTAGAAAAAAAGCTCATTATGTCAAAGAATTTAACCCCAAGTAGGACCATGGCGATAAGGAGTACTTAAAGGCAAGATAAAAATTCTGATTACTCAGCTGAGGACCAGCTCTCACCAATTACGGTGCAAAACTGGTAGATGGAAAGTTCTGAAAGAAATGTGGGAAGAAAGAACTTGTAATTTCTGTAGCAAAGGGGTGGTTGAAATAAAGTGATATTTTATCAAGGAGTGTGCTGCTTATGAAGATATTCATAGTCATTGTGAAGACAACTTACAGGTGAACAGTTTGAATGAGCTTTTTGAAAAGGCAAACTTACACAAAACGACCACTTTCCTAATGAGGATCCACAATAGAAAGGAAAGACAAACTTACACAAAACGACCACTTTCCTAATAAGGATCCACAATAGAAGGGTTTCTTTGAAGAAACTTCAACAAACAATTTAATTGGTTCTTTCATGATCCCTTAGACTGCGCTAGACTTCATTAAAATTCCTCCATTCATTCAACCCTAAATATCTACAAAATTGACATACTCGAAGAACTCCGGACAATACTAACTTCAAAACTGGTTTTTTTAATTACAATGTTCGGGAAAACATAAGTACAAAAAAAATCAGGGATGTATATAGGAGGAAAATCAAAGCCAGGGCAGTGATTTGATCGAGGAGGATGGCGGTGAGAGCGAGCGTGACAAGGTTCCCGGGGAACTTAGAGGCGCAGGAAAGTGCGGGGGTGGCGTGGGGGATCTCTGTGACGCCATTTGCAGCGGTGGACGAGCGGGGCAATCAGCCGGTGCTCTGCTCCGATGGGCATCTCCTTCCGCGCTGCGAGAACTGTTGGGCATATTTGAATGCCCTCTGCGAGATGGAGCAGTGGGCCTGGACATGCTCCCTCTGTGCCTCCCTTAACGCCCTTTCTGCTCCCTTAGCGGCCCACTATTCCAATCCTCATTCCTGCCCCGAGCTTTCCTCTTCTTTCGTCGATTTCGAGCTCCAAGGTTTCCTCGAAATCCCCGCCCACATCATTAACACCTTTGTAACTTGTATGAATTACTTATAATTCATTCTTCCTGTGTTATCAGATGATGGATCCACAAACGGGGAAAGCCTGGCCCGTCCAGTCTATGTTGCTGCAGTTGACTTGACAGGTATTCTAATTGTACTATGTTCATTACAAATTTTCCCCACCTTTTAAGCTCAGGATCCAGTTCGACCCACAGTTTTGTCCTACAATTTCGTCCTCCGTCCTATTTTGTATCAATGCGGTATTTTGATTGTTTTCTATCGTCTGTTATTTGGTTTTGTTTTTCTCATTTATTATTGTTGAGGCCAGTCTTACTCGCCCAGGATGAATTTCCTCGCATTTGACCCTTTTGAGCTTATATATTCTTCTATCCATATGATTTGGCTCGAATTAAGTTCAAAATAGATAATTTCCCCTCGAATTAAGTTCAAAATAGATAATGTCCCCTCAAGACCTGTTTTAGACAAAATCAGTGCTAAATTTGCAGTTGAATTTAAAGGTGCTCTAATTTTGAAGCAGGCTTCATTGAGTGTATTTTGTCTGATGAGATTATTCACCATGATAATGGGTCAAAAAGTGTGATCTGAAATGCTGACATCCCTCACTTGTCTACGCCGTTACTTTCCACAAGTACTTTCTTGCAATTTGGATGGACTGGAGAAGCTTGGAATCTCTAATAATCATTACTGGCATTTTTTACTGTGATCGGATCCATTTGAGCTTACGTTTTACTTCTGGGGTACATTATTATTTGATGCAATACACATTTACTTCTGGGGTACATTATTATCTGATGCAATACACACCGGTGTTATGAGTGTTTATATCTGCAACAGTGGTCCTGCCAACGGTTTTTCTAAATCTAATTTATTATATCACAGTATATTAAGCATACTGGATGCACATTCCGGTATTAAAGGAACAGCCCAGATGTATGCCAGTGTAGCTGGAGTGAACCTGTGCATCCAGCGTGCTTCATAGTCAACACCTGTGTATTATTGTGATGCAAGAGGGTAAACACACACAAAACCCTCTCTCACACACAACAACAGAACTCAAATGGAAATGCTAATAAACAGATAAAAAATCTACAATGAATACTCAAATTCTTCTTGCAACACTTCAGAATTGAAAGGATTGTTTTCACAAATCTACCATTACATATTATTGCAGCCTTATGGGCTGGTAAATACAAAGTGAAACTGATTGAGAACTGATCTACAACAGCATACAGTAATATCCAAAAGCCACAGAAAAATCTCCTTCAAATTGTTCTTCTTTCTCTGCGAATCTTATCCTCCAAACCGCAAATCTTCAACTGCAACTGTTGCTGCTATCAACCATGGGTTCATGAATTCATTTTCTGCTACAATAACATCTTCAAACCTGCCAATACATGGTTCCCACTCCTCTCCCTGAAAGCTACGCCCAAGTCCTTCACCCCCCAACTCTTGTCAATAATCTCCAATTTGAAGTTACCCTTATTAAACTCCAAAAGAGTTTCATTAATTCAGATTTTTGTAACTCTCCAGTGTTAAATTTTGAACCAGAAATAGATGAACAGTAATAACTCAACAGTATTATCATGGGAAAAACCCTTCTCTCCGAGGGAAACAACCCAGCCCACAAAAGATGAAGTCTTTTATTTAAGTCTCAATGCAATTACAATCTCTTCACACAAGTGATTGATAATACTGATCAATCAATATTAGTCCTGCTGCTAAGAAGCAGAAGACGACACAGAATCTCTGAATTTAAGGATACCAAAATAGTCTTATACAAAAATTACCATAAACTTGAGCAAGAAGAATCCGGATGATTCACGATACATAAGCAACCAGCCAGTGTCAGATAGACAAGCACTCAAATAGCTCTCGATAAGCAACCATACGCCCAGCTTGGAACAAGCAAGCATACACTCAGCTCACGAAAAGAACAAGCAAGCACTCAACTCACGATAGGCAGGTACACACTCAGCTCACAATGGACAGGTAAGCACACACCTCCCGAAAAATACATACAATATGCACTTGGAAGAGAATAGCAAACGATAAGATAATATAACTCCCGAAAAATAAAGAGTATCACAAAAGAAGGAAGCGACACCGCCAAGGAAGAGATGGAAACAGATAGAACAAGAAGATGCTCCCTTGAGACGCGACGAACTTCATATTGAAAGGAAGTCAAAGAGATGCAAGGAAAAAACTACACATCGATGCCGGAGGCAAGAACCGCACACACAAACTCCACACGGCAAGAATGAGAATGAAACAGGAGCAACACATAACCGATACACCCAATACACTTGAAGAAGATAAGTAAGGATGAAAATAACTCTTTCGCAGCTATAAACTTCAACACTCCCTCTTAGCAAGAGAGAGTTCTTCAGTTAGTCACCTCATGATTACTGTGGCTAGCTGCATCCAATAGAGTGTCAACAATATCTCACCATAGATTTCTCAAAACAAAAAATTGTTATCTCAGCATAACAAGATTCACCATAGCCACTCCTAGAGGGTGAAAATAACATAAAATAAGTCATAGAGTCACACATATGACTTCCACCATGGCTACTCCCAGAGGGTGGATCCACCATAGCTACTCCCAGAGGGTGGAAACAAGGGATTTCACCTCGAACTTCTCTCACAGAGAACTCATTGACAAGGGATTGCACCTCGAACTTCTCTCGCAGAGAAGAACTCATTAACATATATACATTGAATCACTGAAGCTGAGACTCTTTCTCAGCAAGAACAACATTCTCAACAATACCAAGCTTTTCTCTAAAATAACAAAACTTCACCCTTGGAAGTGGCTTGGTAAGAATGTCTGCAGTCTGCTCCTCTGTAGAGATGTACTTAAGTTCAACTGCTTTTCTTTGAACCATGTCTCTCAAACAGTGATACTTAATTTCCACATGTTTGTACTATCATGAAAGACAGGATAAACGGAAAGCTTCACACAACTTTGGTTATTACAAAATATCACTGTAGGATCTAAAGGCTGTTCAAACAACCTTGTAATCAATTTTCAAAGCCACACAACTTCTCTTGCAGCCACACATGCTGCAAGCCTGCAACATATTCTGCTTCAGCTGTACTTTGAGCCACACAAGATTGTTTCCTGCTGCACCAAGAAACTATAGCTGAACCTAGGCTGAAACAACATCCAGAAGTACTCTTTCTGTCAGGTACACAACCTGCCCAATCTGAATCAGTGAAGCTTAGTAAGTTCAGCTCCACACATGAAGAGTATTTTAAACCAAAACCTATTGTACCATGAACATATCTCAATATATGTTTTGCTGCTACAAGATGAAGTTACTTTGGTTCACACATGAATTGACTCAAGGTATTCACTACAAAACAAATATCAGACCTTGTATTCACCAAATACATTAATGAGCCAATTAATTGCCTGTATAAGGAAGGATCAACTAAATCTGAAAGTGCTGCCTCCTCATGTAACTTTTTCAGATTCGCTTCCATAGGAGTAACCATTGACTTGCACTGTAGCATGCCAAACCTTTTCAATATATCAATTGCATATTTTCCTTGGCTTAAAATAATTTCATTTTCTCTTTGCCGTA
This sequence comes from Thuja plicata, assembly GCA_018584345.1. NCBI lineage: Eukaryota > Viridiplantae > Streptophyta > Pinopsida > Cupressales > Cupressaceae > Thuja > Thuja plicata. The sequence goes on along the minus strand of MU226779.1, from coordinate 3,734,836 downwards.
CCTCAAGCCCAAGGAAATAATGAAGAAGACCAAGATCTTTCATTTCAAATTCAGAAGCTAACTCCTTGCATTTGACAATGAGATCATTATCACCCGTAAGAAATAAACCATCCACATAGAGCACAAGAATCAACACTTTTTCATCACATACCTTGAAGTATAAGTTTGGATCAGCATCATTCTTTAGGAAGCCCAAACTCAAAAGATAATTGTCAATTTTCTCATACCAAGCACGTGGTGCTTTTTTAAGACCATACAAGGCCTTTTTCAGCTTACACACATGAGAGTCTTTGTCATTAATAACAAACCCTTCTGGCTGCTCTATATAAACTTCCTCTTCTATAGTGCCATTTAAGAATGCTCTTTTAACATCCATTTGATGAAGCCTCCAACCCTTAACTGCTGCAATAGCTATGATAGTTCTAATAGAGGTATAACGAGCTATTGGAGCAAAAGTCTCATCATAATCTATACCTTGCTTTTGTGGCAACCCTCTAGCCACAAATCTTGCCTTGTGTTTCTCTATACTTCCATCTGTTGCATGCTTGATTTTAAACAACCACTTAGAGGAAACCACAGATGAATTTTTAGGCCTAGGAACAATGTCCCATACATCATTCTTGATGATGGATTGGTACTCTTCCATCATGGCATCCTTCCACATTTGCCAATTTGTGAGGCCTTTTACTCTCTCTAAAAGTGCCACAAGGGGCTGCATATTTTTCAGCCTCTTCCATGGTGTTTCTAGCCTATAGAGGTCTTTTCTTATTAGCTGAAACATTACTTGGACCTACTGAATTATCAAAAGAATCAATTGGATCAACTGGATCAACAAACTCTTCTAAATCTGTATGCTCCCTCTGAAACTCTGAAGGTGGATTAGTAACAGTGTCTATGTCTTGAGAAGGCTCAATATCTTCTGACTCAAGTTCCAAGTTAGTTTCTTTAGATTTATTACAAGCCGCGTCTTCGTCAAAAGTTACATACCTGCTGATTTCAATTTGCTTTTGACCTGAAACATAAATCCTGTATGCTTTTGAGGACTCACTATATCCAACAAAAATGCCTTTCTTTCCTGAAGGTTCTAGCTTACATCTTTTCTCTTTAGGAACATGAATATAAACAGGGCAACCAAAAATCTTAAAATGACTGATGTCTGGTTTGATACCTGTAAAAGTTTCTTCTGGAGTAATATTGTCTAGAATATGATGAGGGCTGCGATTTTGAATATACACAACTGTCCTACAAGCTTCTGCCCATAAAAACATTTGAAGATTCTGATCATGAATCATAGTCTTCGCTGCCTCAACAATTGTCTGTTCTTTTTTTCAGTTGTTCCATTTTGTTGAGGATTATAAGGGACAAAACACCCTCTTAATCCCAGCCTCAACACAAAAGTTATGAAATAAACCAGACACATACTCTTCTCCATTATCTGATCTTAGAACCTTAATTTTCTTGTTAGACAAGTTTTCAACAAGAGCTTTAAATTCTGTAAATCTAGACAACACTTCATCAAATTCTTTTGACTTAAGAAAATATATCCAACACTTACGAGAAAAGTCATCAATAAATGTAACTTAATACCAACAACCACTAAGAGAAGCAACAAACATAGGACCACATAAATCAGAATGAACTAACTCTAGGACTTCCTTAGCTCTACTTTCACTACTATGAAAAGTACTTTTAATATTCTTACCTAGAGCGCATCCCTTGCATACACTTTCATGATTTTGATTCAGCTTTGGAATACCATCAACAACCTTCTCCATAGAAGACAATGTTTTGAAATTTAAGTGACCCAAAGGTTTATGCCACAACTCACTTGAGTTTGATGAATCATGAACCAAGGCAAGAGTAGGATGAGCTGAAAGTTTGTAGATGTTAGTTTTATGATCGTAATAGAGAAAATCTTACAATGATAATTGTGTTGATGTTGTATATATATTCTTACTGTATATATATATTATATATATAATAATACTGATTATTAGTATGCTGCTAAGAGAAGACAATGACACTGTTATTGATTGTCTCTCACAACCCATATTGTTATTATTAATATATAAATGATGAGACACGACTGTGTAGAGTCATGACTCTACGTGGCTAAAGCCACGTTGAGTCATGCCTCTACACAGCCGTGTAGGCTGACGCTGTTTCGAATGAGTGCGTATGATATATTAATGTGTTTGTATAACCATTAGTTAATGGTTATCGTAACACATTAACAATGTGTTACGATAACC
>MU226779.1:3689546-3721157 GCA_018584345.1 Thuja plicata | reverse complement strand
TTTAGGTGGAAGATGATATTCCCATTTTGGGGGCAAAATGAGAATTTCGGAATTCCAATTCCATTTTTTTCCAAGGACCCAAACATGGAATTTGGCATTATCCAGAATTAGATAATGCCAATTCCGGCCCAATTCTGGCTACTAAACGGGCCCTAAGTTCTTCAGGATTCAGGTTTCCACTGAATGTAGGGACTTCAATCTTGGGTCTTTTCCCTATCTTTGAAAGTGCAATTGACAATGGATCATTAACAACTGCTGCTGCTGCGTTCCTTTTGCCCTTTGAGTGGCTAGCAAAGTCTGAGGGTTCTTCTTCTTCTTCACTTTTAGGTTCTCTTCTCTGTGCAAATTCCCTTCGGATTTCTTCTTGCAAAGTTTCAACCTGCTTTCTCAAGGCTCTGAAATCATTACCACAGACAACATTTGGAGAATTTATACCTCCACTTCAACTCCACCTCTACCTCAATCTCGTGGGGCTCCTTTTGCAAACATTTTTCTTACGACCCACAATCACAATCCTGGTGCAAACTGCCTCTCTTCGGCGAATCTGTTTACACAGCCAGAATCATCTGCTCTGATTCCACTAATGCAGGAGGGTAAACACACGCAAAACTGATGAAGAACCTTCTTTCACATACAACATCAGAACTCAAATTGAATTGCTAAGAAACAGATTAAAAATCTGCAATGAATACTCAATTTCTTCTTCCAACACTTCAGAATTGAAAGGCTTGCTTTCACAAATCTACCATTACATATTATTGCAGTCTTATGGGCTGATAAATACAAATCAAAACTGATTTTAAACTGATCTACAACAGCATACATTATCATGCAAAAGCCACAGAAAAATCTCCTTCAAATTGTTTTTCTTTCTTTGTGAATTTTGTCCTCCAACCTGCAAATCTTCAACTAAAATTGCTGCTATCAACCATGGATTCACAAATCCATTTTCTGCTACAATAACATCTTCACACCTGCCGATACGCAGTTCTCATTCCTCTCCCAAAAATGTCTGCCTAACTCCTCTGCCTAACTCCTCTGCCCTCCAACCCTTGTCAGTAACCCCAAATTTAAGTTACCCATATTAAACTCCAAAAGAGTTTCATCAATTCAGATTTTTGTAACTTCCCAGGAGATACATTTTAGGAATTATATTTAATGCATTGAAGGCATCTTCAAAATCACTTTCAAAAAAATTGCCAATATAAGGTGCCAAATGGATTCCCACTCCTCACGAATAGGGACCCAACTTGGAAAAAGATAGTCAACTCATATGGATCCCCAGATTCTCCATTGCTATAGTTTATGAGCATTTAATGAGCTGTCAAAAAGCAGGATCTCCCAAAACCCATGCCAAAATGGACAAATTTAAATTTCAAACTTCAAAACTGCCTCTTTCAATTTTTGGTTGACGAGGATCGCCATTGACTGTGGATGCTTCTGCATCATATTGTTGGCATTGGTATCGTTGATCTGTTGCTCTTTCAGCTATTGTGGATTATCTTCTTCAATTGAAGGAGGTGTGCCGCTGAGGTATATATGTTTATGCTCTTAGTTTTGACAAAATTAAGGATATATTGATTGGAAGATTATAATTTCAAAATGGGCAAGGAACAGAGATCAAAATAGAGAAATCATGAAGAGAGAAAGATATTTCACTGATTCACGAAAGCAATTGGTGGCAAGCTCCAATTTCAATTGTCTATTGAGATTGTGCCAGGGGAATTGTGGCTGTTAACAATTACACGGCTATAGTTTCCTAGACAATCCTTGACAATTGGCATATATAGCAATTAAGCAAATCTATATACAAGTCAAGTACGCTAGACTGTCTAGCACCATTGAAATAAAAGGAAATTCCGCTTTTAAAAATATTGAAGATATGCAGTGGTCTCAAAGTCAAGTGGGTTAGACAATCTCCCACCATTGAAATAAAAGGAAATTTGGCTTTTAATAACAGTGATGATGCACAGCGGCCAAAAGGCCACCAAAGTTACACCGCACGAGTTACCGATAAGCAGTCTAATGTATGTCAACAGATATGCACAAAGATCATGAAGAAAACAAGGATCTGGAATTTTGCAAAGAGTCCACGCTAGCCCTTGAACTACAAATCTGAGATTTGTCCAGGAAAATATGCAATGAAGGTCCAGGTTTTTTCTGGCTACTTAGCAGAAGCAAATGGGGTTAGTTCTTGCACCTGCTTGATTCTGTAGGCATGCTATAGCTTGAACTGAAAATCTGAGATTATATATCCTAATTGTTTTGCAAGAGGAGGATCTTATATTCTTATGCAGCACATGCATTTTTACAGCAGATTTGCACCAGACCATAACAGTTTGAAAATTGAAACATATTAGGTTAACATTAATAATTTAATAGTATTACATTGTTTATCGTCTGGGCAGTGGTTATGGCCAATTATCCCAACTGTGCAATTATTTTCTCGTATTTAAAACCAGAAAAGGTGTTTGGGGACACAGTCCCTAGTGGAGTTGACTGGCAGTGCCCCTTGTGGGGTCCAGGGACAGCACCTCAGAGACATTTCTTGTTGCAATACAAGGTGGGTAGAGGGGTGCAGCTATCACTGCCGAGCTCATATTAAGGCCTTCCAGAACCACAATGATATTCGTGGCACTTCACTTTTTATTATATTTTGACTGCATTTAACCAAGCTCCAAATCCTTAAAATAATGTGGGTGTCTAGGCTACAGGAGTGCATATTTTAAATTAATAATTTTGATTTCATCTCAAAAATTGTGCCCAAAATTTCAAATACAAGTTCAAGTCTTGGAGTGCACCTGTGCTTGAGAGAATCTAAGTCTGCTGAGTAAAAATGAGGGAAAATTAAAAAAACAAGTATTTATAAATGAAAATGAAAAAGGCCAGCTTAATTTCTGATGAAATCTTCTTTTAATTCAAAAAATGTGATTTAATCTCACTTATTAAAAAATTGTGATCTAATCTCAGTTTATTAAAAAATTGCATTTTAACTAGGATTCAATTGGGATTAATTTGTATCTTAAAAACTGTGTCCTATTTTAAAAAACTGGTGGATTGGATTGCGTCTGCTTCTGGTTTGTGATTTTATCCCACCTTGTGCTTCTTGGCTCCATACCATTCAATGGTCAACCACAATCCAGTGACTTGTAGCAAATTTTTTATTTGTAAAGCGAACATGGATAAGGTATTGCTATGGGAAAGCAATATGTTAGGTTTGATTCCTTGTATTGTGTTCTTTTAACGAAGTATCAGGCCATTTGTAATAAAGCAACAGGTTACAAGTGGCAAGTTTAAAAACTGTAAATATTCATTCGGCAAGAAAAGTTGCTTGTCTGTGGTTGTGTGGGTGGCCACATGCTATCGGAAGAGGTAATTTAAGAAAGAAATGGCTTATGATCCAGATTCTAGAAGCATTCTGGCTCTAACATATTAAAAAGGGAAGAATTTGGTGTGTTATATGGGAGGTGAATGTGAACTAGAATTTGAGTGCTCTTATAAAGAACTCAGGATTGATATTTAATTTATGTAATATTAATGACTAAATGTAAAATGATGATTGTAATTTAAGGAGGTCATCAAGGCTTTATGCTAATGAACACGTCCATACAATGTGTAACTAATGATATAACTAATCTTGTAACAAGTGCCATTTGCCTGAGGTACCCATCCTCAAAGTTTAGAGAGAGATGCAATTCCATTGAAGATTGATTTTATCGGGACATTTGGTAGATTCTTCCTACCCCTTTTCAAATTGTTTCCACTGTTCTGCGAGACAATATCAAGTTACCAACTTGGTTGGTGGAGGTCTAAATCTCCTGGGTGTGGTATCATTCTACAGATTTAAAAGATTCATACAAAATGTTTGAAGTTTTTGCAAGCAATCAACATCTTAAATGGTATCAATTCCCATCAGAGGCAAGGCATAGTTTCTTTCTAAAGTATAGATTCCTTTGTAGTCAATTTGGCATTATGACATAACTCTGACAAATCTTTTAGTGCCAAAACTTCCATCACATCGAAATCTTTTGTGGGACAGGCAAACAAAACTAGTGTTCTTGTCAACAGTCTATTAAAGTAAATTGTGATTGCTACCTGAGTTAGTAATAACTCTTTATATACCCTTGAATTTTCAGGGTTTGGGAATGGGTGATTCTAATCACAGCTGGTAGTTTGCCTCGACTGATTGTATGCTACTGGTATCACAATTTTTTGAACTCATAGTATCCTCACTGTTTGCATCATAGAATCACATTTTTAGTTGTTTGAAACTCCTTGTTTGTCATTTTTTTTTCTGCCAAAAATGGTTTGATGAGGGTATGCACCCTAAAATTTGAATGTCAACGGTATACTTGCTCTCAAGTGGGAAGGATCAATTATAGCTTTTGCCTTGACATGGCATTCTTTGTACAACAATATATGCCTTGTATATTTCATTTTGGATTGCTTTTGTTTCATGCACACATGGTTTGTCCTTAATATGAAATTGAAGAAGTCCAATACGAATATAGGATTTTCAAAAAATGATCAGGAACATACTTCACAAGTGTTGCTACTCTAAATCTGGAGATTAGTCATTGATTGATTTGATTAGGTGCAGTTGCATGGATTGATTAAAACAATCAGTTTCAAAGGCTCTACACCATACCATAAATTATCATACCCATTCCAGGTGCTTGTGGATCTGTCAATTCTTGGTGCTGCCAATTGTACAATTCACATGTGATTCTATTAAGGTCTTGTCCAGCAACAGTAATTGATTCCTCATCTAAACTAGGAGGAATAAGATAAAAATGATACTTCATCTTGTTAGACCAATCAATAGGTTTCGAAGGGTCTTCATCATTGTACTTGGAAATATCAATCTTATTGGGCATGTTTTTTTTTTTGGTTAATAGTTAAGTAAAGTTTTTACATTGTAAAATATTCAAAAATTTATAAAGAAACAAGTCCCACCATCTATTTACTACAGTCTACCACTTCTGCCTGTACAAGATTTCATGACAAAATATACATCCAGTATCGAGATTGTAACTAGCTCCTACCCCTATCATCTACCTGCCCTTTGAATAATAAAGGGATTGTATGCCATTATATACGAATACAAATATCCCATCCAATACCAAAGGTAAGTACATGAAGTCACAAAACAGCCCAGAATCATCACCAAATTAGCATACGATTTCTATCATCTGGTACAAAATCAGAATTTCTTCACCCCAACTGGCAGAAATTTCATGAAAGATTCAAAAAAAGAACAAAAAATTCCAATCCCGGTGAATGAGCACACCACCACGCCTCAACGGTTCACTCCACCATGACCTCTTCCATGGGCACAAACAACACCACCTCTTCCCCATTCATGAACATCTCGGCCACACCCTCTCCCACGTCCTCGCAAGCCCCATCCAACTTTGCCAACCCGTCCCCTACTGCTATTGGGCGCTCGACCATTCAAGGAAATTTCCCGAATCACACCCCACTAGTAGTCTGCATTCTTGAATTTGAGTCTACTCATGTCCATTTCACTCATCTTTACACCAGATGCCAACACTACCTCCCAATCATGGGTGTAGGCTCGAATGGAGCACCAAATTCTCCAAGCTTCACATTTTCTCTACTCCCTGTTCTCCAATGCGTGCCACAACTGAAAAGGATGAACATGCTGTGGAAAACTAGGAACATGAATCCAACCCCCCAAAGCAGTCACAAAACCATGCCCTGGTTTGACAAGGGCCAACAGAGCATCTAGTCCTTGTCTCCATTCCGATTTCACACAATGTTCAACCACTCTTTTCTCCTCTTTTCCATCCATCTCGAGGCCCCAAGCACAGAACATGAAAGCTATATCTATATTTGTCCTGTATCATATTTGGCCAGTATGTATTCAACCCCTAGCAGCCCTCACACCAGTGAGAGGAAAAAAGGGTTATCCGTAGCAAAGACAATTTTCAATCTATCCTCTCAGATTTTACCCAAGAATGACATTTGTTGTTTTGTAGCTTGCAGACTGAAATAGGCCTCCATCTCAATTACTAGGCTTCTTGGACCTTCCTTCAATGATGACATCAAATTGGATTCAATGCTGAGAAAAATCATTCATCGGCACATACTAATGCCATGGGTAGTGTGTGAAGTAATGAGCTTCATACAATGTCATCATTGCAATCAACTTAGGATATCAAGTCCACCGCCAGCTTGGATAATGAGTCAGCAAGAGAGTTCCCTTCCCTATATATGTGAGATATTTTGAAGTTGCTAAAATTTTCCAATTTCTTCCTAATGATCGTAATAATCTTATCAATCTTCCAGACTTGTGAATGACCATTTGCAATTGCGTTGACAATAATCTGAGAGTCTCCTTCAAGGTGGAGTTGATCCACATTAATTCGTTTGGCCATCTCAACTGTAAGTGATGCAGCTTGCGCCTCCACCTCATTATTTGTGCCATCTTCAGGTTTCTTCGAATCAACCGCCAATGTGTTGCTTGAAGCATCCCTCGCCACATACCTGGCCCCTGATGGCCCCAGGTTTCCTTTTGAAGCCTCATCAAAATTAATTTTAACCAGCCTTCATCCAGCTTCATCCACGACACATCATCCCTAGGATTTCTAGTAGGATCAACCCTAGAATGCCCATTAGCAGGCATCTTATTGCTCATGTTTTGAGCATAAGGACTCCAATATTCTGACTGTCTATTCATTCATATATCTCAACTTTTTTGCTCACTGAAGTCTAATTTTGTATGTGTTTTTTGAATTGCTTGTTTGCTGAATGCTGGATCTGAACGTATTTCATTTGTGTTCAATTTCCAGTGGAAGTCATCACAAGGAGAAATTTGTTTGAATTTGGTTGACTAATGCCCAAAGATTTCATTTGTCTTTTCATCATATTATCTTTCCTTTTCGTCTAGCCTTTGTTATTTTGTTGAATAAAGCCTCAATATCTTTAATCCGGGTGATCTCATTGTCCATCCAACCACTATATCCTAGAAACTCTCTAGAAAGTTGTTGAGTTGCTACTCTTTCAGGCCATTGGTTAGCTTCCTCGCTTCATTTTGTACACTTTAATTTTTTTTTTATGTTTTCAAATAATAATCTTTATATTATGAATTCTAATTTTATTTTAACCCAGCATGGATTATAATTTTGTCAATAAAGATTTGTGGATAGAATTGTATTACCACATAAATTTAGTTTTACACATTAGTATAAAGTTTTGGGCAATATTATTAGATTCAGATGTTGTTGGCATTGTTGTCATTGATGTCAAAACCTTCATACTGACTAACTGGCGGTATTAGTTTCGGTATCAGTTGGACAGTTGTGGCTATCGGGATCAGTTGTTTTAGTTATATACAGAACAAGTTTTGTACACGCAGTTTTGGTGCTCTATGGCAGGTGTACTTGGTTCTACTAAAGGATTACATGTTTTGGTACTCTTGTGTGCTTTTGGGAATCGGTGGTGCCTGGTGTCTATGTCGGTTACTGTTGATTGTTGTGCCTACATCGTTCTTCCAGGTGTCCCTAATATCTGTACTCACTTGCAGCTCATCAGTAAGCTTTTGGTATCGTATTTTGGACATGTTCAATCTAGTTTCATTTATCGGTGGGTTCAGAAGTTTTGGTGATCAAGACATGGTCTTGGTTGTGGTGTTTCGATAGTTTCGGTAAATGTAATAAGCATTGTAAACATCTTAAGTGTGACTTATATTTGGGTCCTGGTGTAATGTGTTGTAAAGTTTTCTCAAGTATGTCCTAGATTTAGGATCGATGGTAATGCATTAAATGTATTTGTAATATCTTTTTGATTTGTGGCCGATACACGTTTGCTGTGTTCGACATGTGTATAATCAAATATCTATATAAATAAAAAAAACCTTTTGTATCCGTGGTGTGGGAGTGTGCGTGTGTGGCAGAAGATAAGCAAGCTATGGAAGGAGTTTTTGAGTGAGTTCTTGACGGTGATGTGTGCAAGCTGAAGCAGATTATTGAGAGATCAAGAAGGGCATTTGCATACAGATTTGTGGTGGATCAAACAGTGGCATACAGAGAGAAGATCAACAATCAGATCTATTATTGGATGTGGTAACTGAGTTTAATTGTTGAACTGTTTTATGCATATTTAGATGCAATCTTATTAGTTCATATTTTGTCTATAAAACACATCTTTTTGTATAAGGGCAGTTAGCCCGACTGGTAGCAAGCCAACCGCAGTGAGCAAACTAATAGTGAGCCTTTGTAAAAATAACCAGTTTTTTATTTCATGAGAATTAGCTTCTCCGTTGTTTTTCCCAATTTGGGTTTCTACATAAATTCTGGTGTTCTTTGTGTTGGTGGTTTTGTGCTTTCATGTTTACATTTATTATGATCGCTTGATATGGTTATCGGTAGAACAAAAGTTAATATAGATATATCAGTCATTATCTTTTGTATGGTTTGTGAGTTTACTGACATAGTTAAAGTTTTTGAAAGTGTTTGTGAATGACTGATTCACCCCCCCTCACATATTTTGCTCTTTCAACAACTATCTCAAATGCTTATTGATAAAGAACAATTATGCTGAGAAGCATAAAAGTTTGCAAGTGGTGATGGAGGCGGTAGAGTCCATGTATTCCAAGGCGGTAGAGTCCATGCATTCCAATGTCAAGGATGCAATGAAATCTCTATATGTACACCATAGAGGGACGTATAGCTTCACTTGAAGGTGCAAAGGCTGAGTTGTGTAGCCTCAGGAGCTGATCTTGATTCCAATGGATCTGTGTGACAAGCATATGGATAACACAAAGAATATGAATTGTAATATGGTCCACAGTGGTTTCTATTGTGCTTGATAATTGTATTGCAGTTACCAGTACAAGCTGAGATGGGATGTTGATGAGTCACTGGATGCATGCCATGTTGAAGTCATCTATGTGTGGAATTGCCAATACCAACTAACACTCTGATGGGATGCTGAAAGTTTTGTTGTATACGTAACAAGAAAATCTGGGCCACGAAACTGCTACTCACACTTGAAGGGAGGTTCATCAGTGCCAAGCGGATGCTGTCATTACCCCACCTTGGAGTAGCACATTGAGGCATGAAGGGGTACAATGCAAGCCAAATAGAGGAAATGAAAGAAAGAAGCAATCAGTTGAAGAAAAAGATGAATGACATTGGATTGAAACTATTTCATTATGATTAAATGAGTTACAAAGCAACAAAATTGAGAGTAAGACCCAAAATAGAGAAGTTAAACTAGAGCAAAAGATGTGATTGAAGAACTTGGGTATAGGTTTCAATGAGGCATGTCAAGAACAACACAATGATGGATAGTTGTAGAAAATATCTATAAATGTTAGCTTTCCATGGGGATGCGGCCCCTTGAAATACACTTTTTTTTTTGAAATAGGGACATCCTTGAGATGCAGGGACTTTGGGGAAATGCTCCCCCCCCGGTCACCCCCACTCCTCACCCCTCCCTCCAATTGTTCACGACCATCACTTATAGGATGTCTTCTTCAAAGAAGGGAGGTTTTTGAGACGACTCTGCAAGGAAGTTGAGGTGCCATTGAGACTTTTAAAGAGCTTTGTTGCACCACTTGAGTGCTTTGGAGATGCTTAGGCATCTCTATCAATTGAAGCAAAAAATTCATTTTTTTAAAACCAAACTTTTCGAATCTTCTTGCTAGTAAGCCTAACACTAATGATGTATGGGCCCCTTCCACTCTCTAAGCAGTTACAAAAAACTATAGAAAAACCTTTTTTACCCTGCATTTCTAGGATGGGGGGACGTGTTTACTTGTCCCCGGTTTTCAAGCCATTTTTGGGGACAGCTAGGGGATGGATATATAGAATATATAGGGAAATTTTAAATTTTCATATGAAAACATGGATAAAGCATGCATAAATGCATTATAGAACCTTAACATATAAAATTTGTGCTAACTAACTTAAATTGAGAGCCCACATGAGAGCCAAAGTCAAACAAATTATCAAAATTTCCAATACTATGGGATGGCCAAGGGACGTCCCCGTTTCTGGATAGGTCAAATAGGCGTGGGGACGCGTCCCCGAGGAACTTTGGATAAAAATATCTAGGCCTCACTCCAAATCACTCACGAGTTTCAATACCAATGCTGGTAGTAGCAATAGCAAGCTGCCAAAGAGAGAGCACTGGATAGGAAAAATGAAATCAATGAGAAGATTGAGAGCATTTGCCAAGTCTTCGTTGTTTGAGTGCAAGCACTAAGAAGATTGAGAGTAGGAGAAAGAGGAAGAGCAAGTACAAAGTCTTCATCAGTCAACTGTTGATTCATTGCATTCTTCAAGCATCAAAATAAGCTTTAGCCCTTCATATGTCATTCCTAAATCTTAAATATCAATTAGTAATCATATAGCAGTTTTTAAATATTTTTTTTGGTTTGCTTTTTGTTTAATAATTCAGGGGCTTACAATTTAGGTTACAAATGAAATTAGTATTAGAATTACATTTTAATTTTTTAAACTTTTAGTTTTAACTTTTAACTTCACAATTTAGGTTACAAATAAAATTAGTATCAGAATTACATTTTAATTTTTTAAACTTAGCTTTTACTTTGTTAATTTATAATTTTACAATAGCAGTATTTAGGTATTTAAATTTATTTTAATTAATTACTTTTAAGTGTATTTGGGCAATTTTGATTAAAATTTACAACACAAGTTAGGATTTTGTCTTTTGTGTATCCTTTTCTTTTGTGCTTTTTGTCACTTGAAGTAAGAGACAAACACGGAATCCTTCTTTCATGAAAATTGAAAAGCAAGGATTCATTTTTTTGTGTATTCTTTGCTTTGGTGCTTCATGCGATCTAAAGTAAGAAAAAACAAAAAGAAAATCCTTCTGTCTTGAGTCCATGCATAATTTAATGACTTTATGACATGTGTATGGTAACCATAAATTTCATTTTTTTAGTGTCATTCCGAGTTATACTTCTCATAGCACGAGTGATGAAGAGGGCAGGCAAGAACCAATGTGGTTGGAATCTAAGATTTTGAGTACAAATGTAGGGTGGTGGGTGAGTCAGGCACTACTGCTTATAGCTTCCTTTCCAAGTTACTAGAAGACTTTGCCAAGGGTAACTTGATAAAAAGCCCCCTTTAAGAAAATTTGCAGCCAAAGTACAAGCAAAACTTGGGTCAATAGGGTGCTCTAGGCCGTGGAGATGTCATTTCTGTCTAGTTGAATTTTAAGGCAGCATTACAGAGTTAATGCAAACCATCTTCACGCCCCAGACAGAGGTGTAGGAGTATTTATGCATTGCCACTTAAAAAAGAGTTGAAATAAATAGATTGTGGGGTTGTGGTGATGACCAAACATTTGTACCCACTAATTTGCCATTGAGGGGTCGTACTACTTGTATTGGGACTGCCCGAGATTAATGAGTTTCAGTGCATTCTACTAGGTTTTCATCTACTTCAGGGGATGCTACAAACACAGTGGCAAAGTTATCTAGTGTGCAAAATAGGGATGAGACAGCTGATGCCACTGGTAGAGTTTGAAGAGCACATAGGAAATACTGACAGAGGGGGGGGGGGGGGGGGGANCAGCATTTCAGAACTTTTAAACTTTTAATTGCATGAAATCATATAAACATAAAGAGAGCAACCATAAAGACACATACACCCAATTTCTCGTGGAAAACCCTTACGGGTAAAAAACCACGGCGCACAATAACTTTCATTAACAAAGGGCACCAACCTAGATTACAAAAGTGAGCACCCAACCCACAGAGAGCATCAACTCTCAGAGAGCACCAACCCTCTTCAAAGCATCAACTCTGAACAAGTAAAGCACCAAATCCAGTCAGCTGAGGCACCAACCGCAATTAGAGAGCACCAACTCTCCTTCGAGCACCAACTCCGATCAGTTGAGGCACCAACCCTTAAAAAATATACTGAATCTGATATCATATGTCTGTTTCCACAACTTCAACCACACAGGTCTAGCAAAAACCAGACTCCATCAAGCACAGCTCTAACAATCTCCTTCAGTACAAAAATCACACACCAGGTATATACACCTTCACATCAGTCCCTTCCTCATAGGCAGCTCAGATAAACTCAAACATACTCCACATACGCAGCTCAGTTAAACTCAACTATACTCCACAAATCATAACATCGCCCAGTTACAGCAGCAATACATATTGCTTCATACAGCAAATAATGACCAGTAATAATCAAACCGGCTGTTCTAGGATTTCATTCACGTGAGACTCAGAAAAACACCAGTTCAATTAACATCAATCCCTTCAAAAACATGCCCAGCCATCTCTGTTACCAGCATCAACTCCTTTCTAAAAGATACACATAACTGCCTTGATACACGTGGTTCCACTCAACACCTCACACACACAGCCCAAAATTCTGTATCGCTCAGAATACTTTATACATCAATGACATGGCGGTTTCAAACTCAGAAATTAATGAGCCACACCATTACAAAACTGCCCAACACTATATCTATTCCACCCAGTCAAGTACAAATCATTAACACAGCCCAGTTTATCATGTATATGGTGGTCAACACAAATAATATATTGCATTTACCATAAATGCCATACATCGACTACTTTACTTTTTAAAAGAACCACTCCTTCATATTCACACATGCATTCAAAAACGACCCGTCTCCATAACCGAACCCTCCAGAATAGCGATAACATTAAAAGAAAATAAGTCTCCAATGCACACGTTTACTTCCCATGAATCTCATTCACCGTCCAGTCAATAAATGTTGCACCATAAAAAAATGTTTGCCTCCAAATAAAAACTCACTCACTTACATTATAAATCTGCTGCTGTTGTACCAAGAATAGAATATATTGACGGAGGATCCTTTAATTCACTTTGTTTCTATTAGTCGCTGTATAGTATCGTACCTCTTCCTTTGATAGTTACGTGGCAACTTATCTTGCTGGCTTGTCTCCAATTCCCATCTCCTAATATTACGACTGTCCATGTTCGACTTACTAGTTAATATCGCTGATTGTGTTTCCTTAATAATTATCTTCAGCTGCCACATATGAAAACATAAGAGTTGACATTTTTTGAATATTCTATAGTGACATGACACATTAATCTGACTAAGAAAACAAGGAAGCAGCTCACAAGCTGCTGAAATAGACATACAACCAGCTCAACCAGACAACCAACCAACTCAAGCAGCTCAAGCACGTCAAGCAGCTCAACCAAGCAAGCAACTCAACCAATATTCTATTACTCTGAGTAATCCTCTAAGATTTATATGACCTTGATCATCAACCTTTGATATCAATGACAACATACTCAACAGAGTCTTCTTTGCCAATGGCATTCCATTCCTTGTGGCTTGTAGTTCTTATCATAAGGAGTTGTTGCAAAAATACACAGAGTCTGACTGTCAGATGTGCCACCAGGGTAAGCCAAATCGAGGACAAATAATAGCTATTCCAAGATTAATATTCTAATAGAGAAAATGAATGCTACTTGAGTCACTAGTGGATGTAACATAATTATTGATGGGTGGATGAACATCAACAATTGTCCACTCATAAACGTCATGGTCTCATGTATAGAGGGCCTTTACTTAGGACTATTGATTGCTTAGGGCATTGCAAGGACGTTGAGTTTCAGATCCAAATTCGTAGAGATGCTACTGAGGAGGTTGGGCTAGAGAATGTGCTGCAAGTAGCGATAGATGTGGCATATATTTGTAAAGTTGCAAGGAAATTGATTGAGGCAGCTTTCAAGCCTTCGAGCATATTTGGTGGAATCCTTGTTGTGTGCATGCCATGAGCAATGCATTGAAGGACATGGGCAATATCGTTTGGATTAAAGAGGTAGTTAATGGTGCTAGAGATGTCCAAATGTTTATTAGCAACAACCATACTTCACATGCACTCTTCAAGACCTTCTTTAAGGATTTTTTGCAACCTATAGAGACCAGATATGCATAACACTTCATTCTCTTGAAAAGGATAGATGAGCTGCAAGAGACATTCCAACTAATGGTTATGATAGTAGAGTGGAATCGATGGATTGATTCTAAGTCAGAGTAGGGGAGGAGGTTAAAGAAGTGGTGAGAAGTGATACTTTTTTGGGCTAATGCAAGATACATTGTTGCCATCATTACTCCAATCTTCAAAGTTATTAGATATTGGATTGCTAATGCACCTAGCCTTACAAAGGTTTATAAGTGCATTGATAGTATGCTTGGCCAAATAAAGGCTATTGGACAAGAGAAAGACTCCACTATGCAGCTCTACAATGAACATTCTCAACCAATCATTCATCGTTGATGAAAGAAGCTCAACTCTACCTTGCAAATGGATGCCTGTGCATTGAACCTGATGTGGTATGTGTGAAGGTGTGGCAAAGCTACTGCTATATAGGATACTGAGATAAAAGGCAAGGTTCATGGAGGTTATTTAGAAGATGTATGATTCTACATAGGCCAACATTGTTCTTACTGAGTGGACAAAATTTGCCACCCTTAGAGGACATTTAGAAGAGGTCAAAATGGATAGAGAGATTATGACATAGGAGGTTTCAATTCTATTTTGGACAATGGCCTAATTCTTTGACAATCACAACAAATGATTTGTTTGCTGTCCCAAGTTTCTAGTTCTTTTGCTACCAAGAGGAAAGTGTCTACTTATAGTTTCATCCACTCTGTTAAGAGGAATTGATTCACCTTTAGGAGGGCAAAGAATTTTGTGGCTATACATAGCGCCTTGTGTCTCCGTGATTGCACCATGCTTACGTACAAGGAGAATATAGTAGCCCAATGAGATGTCCTCGATTAGGGACAAGTCGACTACTCTTTTTTGCTCAAGTTCTTTAATAGTAAATAGATAAAGTTTTAAATAAATATGCTTTAAAATTATAGATGTAATTATTGATAATTTTGATGAAGTCGGCTCTTGAGGCTGGCGTATTGTTTTGGCAGCTCCTTTCTTGAGGCCGACTTGGTTTTGTTTTGGGTAGCTACTTTCCCCTAAGCGAACCTTCAAGGAAACATGTATCTATAAGGGTGGCTATTGTATGGAAGGCATGTGAATTTTGATTTATATTGCGTATGCACAAGAGGTCGTCTAGGAGGAAAACCCTAGAGGAGCAATTTTAGGTCAGTCTAAGTGCTACCTTAGAAGACCTTAACCTATTTGGAGCAGCCAAGAAGAATTTGAAGGAGATACAAAAGCGTGGAACATTTGGAGGAATCACACAACATTCTGTTTAGGTCCTAAAACCTCCACCAAACCTGTAGCTGGGCGTGAATGCAGAATTATCCAAGTTTGGACACCTTGTAGACACCTCCTGAGACACTGTGGTTCCTTCTACTTTACTTTTGTCTATCGACAAAATGAAGTATGCTAAGCAGCAATTTATGTGAATCTGAAGCAACAGTATGTACTCAGATCCTAAAGAATATTTAGACTGGTTCATCTGAGATTTATATGATTGCAATCATATTTCTTTTGCAACTTGTATATAAATCTACCATTTTGAAACTGAGAAAACATGGTGGCTTTTTTGGATTTTGAAATGATATGTTATTAAGTTTATTGTGGACAAATAATTTTGTGTTGTTATATTCTAGACATAGTTGGAAAACTCTCCAAAGCAAAAACTCGCCAAGGCTTGAAAAAATTTCGGGAAAAACTCGGCTAGTTTTCGACAAAAACTTGGCAAAAATTTCGAGAAAAACTCAGCTAGTTTTCGGCAAAAACTCGGCAAAAAATTCGGGAAAATAGTAAATAGTTTCTGTACAACTAAAAGTAAATACATCATTACAATTACATCTTCCTCTTCTCAGCTCAAGAACAAAATAAGGGAGAGGTAGAACTAGAGGGTCTAGTCCTAGTACTAGGAGCCTACACTAGGCATGACTCTGCCTCCTCGCTCGGTATCTCCGATGATGCTTGTGGCTCGTCCTCCATCCTGGATGTAGCTCCTCCTCACACTGGCAATGAGTCCTCATCTGACTTATCCGACTCATTCTCCTTAATGTCGTCCAGTGTGAAACCAAATCCACCTCCCTCCATAGCCTGCCTCTCAAAATTAGTCATGTCATCCTTTGTAAACAATGGAGGCTGCTCTTGGGCTGTCCAATCACTGTAAGGATCTATATCGTCCAAATCAACAGGATCAACTACTGCTTCTTGTGACTTCCTTATGCGCAACCGAAGATTATATTGCACAAAGACAAGGTCATTGAGGCGTTTTTGAGCTAACTTGTTCCTCTTCTTCATGTGGATGGCCTCAAACAAGCTCCAATTGCGCTCACAATTGGATGAACTACAAGGCTGACATAAGATTCTGAGGCCACATTTTTTGAGATTTGGGGTATTTCTACCCCAACTTTGCCACCAAGCATCTGCAAAATAAAAGTATTGAAAAGTTAGAAAGTGAAGAGAAAACATATTTTTATGAATTTATCAATTACTTTAGACCCCAAAATCCAAATGGCAAATGTTATACCTGGGGTTTGAGTAGCTCTTCCTCTCTTTGCTAGCTCTGAAGAGAAAAGATTAACCTTTGCTTCCACATAGTTTTGGAGTTCGGCCACAAAGAGGTCTCTATCATGAACCCCAGGTATCATCCTCTAAATGCATGGAATGAGGCCTAGCTGATTGTTCCACCTCCTATCAATAATTTCCCAAATGGGATCAAATTTGAGTCTATCCCCCTTGTAGTAATTTTTAATAGATTCTTTGGCCCTATCCATGGCCTCATAAAGATACCCCATTGGGGTTTGATCCCCATCTACCAACCGCAGAACTCTAACCAAGGGCTCAGACACCTACAATTGAAAAATACAAATTAGGAATTACAAAAAGATTAATTACTGAAGTTAGTAAGTTACAAATTAATAATGAGAGACTTGAATCAAGAATAATTAAAAATTCAAGTTTTGAAGTTACCTTCACAATCTCTACAGCCTTTTGTGCAAAATAGTTGTCGAAGACTATGTTTGCAACAACCTCTCCTTCAGTCTTCTTTGAATAAGGTGAGTCTAGCCATGCTTGACTTACAAACATTTGTTTCATAGAAGCCAATGCACCAATAATGCTTTGCAACGTCAAGAAAATTGTTGCAAACCTTGTGACATTGGTTCTCACTAAATCTCTCCCATGAGTGTGCTCTCTCATCAAATGTAGAGCCCAAGGGTGATTGTAAATATATTTTGTGGTTCGCCTTGCATTTTTCACAATTGGAGTCAACCAATCAAGTTTTCCTATGTCCTCCAAAAGAAGGTCTAGGACATGTGCTGCACAAGGTGTCCAAAAAAGAGTGGGGTGCCCTTTCTT
Organism: Thuja plicata; assembly: GCA_018584345.1. Classification (NCBI taxonomy): domain Eukaryota; kingdom Viridiplantae; phylum Streptophyta; class Pinopsida; order Cupressales; family Cupressaceae; genus Thuja; species Thuja plicata. The sequence continues at coordinate 3,703,843 of MU226779.1, read as the reverse complement.
GGAGGATTTTACCTACAATTGCACACATTTATATTAATCATATCAGAAAATGGCAATTGCAATTGATCTTTCATCTTCCATTACTTGCTTAAATACTATTCAATATCAATTGACATAGTACAAAGTTAGAAACTAGGAAGGGAAGTTGAAAAGTGGGGTGCCTTTGTTGGAGGATTTTACTTGCTAACACATATGCTGCTGCATTATTTGTGATGATTTGCACCACATTCTCTACACCCACCTCCATGCAATGAGCTCCAACATTCCAGCCAATGTATTTGCATTTTTCACCTTATTGGATGCATCAACAGGTTTCAAGAACACCACATTGTCCTTGCAAGCAACCAAAAAATTAATAATGGTGTGGTTTTTTCCATCTGTTCACCCATCAGAAAGCATGGTGCAGCCAAACTTTCTCCATTCTTTTTTTTAGTCCACTTCTTTTGCCCTATCAACCGCATATGTGAGCAACCTACAAGAACAAAGTGAAATTAGGTCTCAATACACAATTTTGATTTAATAAACAAGAAAAACAATTAAAATTTAAAAATGAAATCAAGTGGACTATTTCCTAACCTCCCACCCAAATTCTTGCAAGAAGGGGCCTTGTACCCTTTTCCTGAAAGTGTCATTGCGGTCACCAAATTTAGCCAATAGGGACTCTCTGACACTTTCAATGGGATGTTGAAGTACCAAAAATCAACACATGCACTGTCTGTTTTCTCATGTGCCTCCTTATTCCATCCAGTGGCCTCTAATGATGGTTGTGTTCCAGGTGTGTTCTTAGGCACAGAGTAAGTGCCTATAGGCTATGCCCCTGATGGGAATGCAGCAACAGGCACTCTGCTAGAGGAAGCAAAAGCGTGAAAAGAGGGGGTGTTCATTTTGCGGATATGTGGGCCACGACGAGAGCCCACTATGCTTTGAACTGCCGCTTCTTCTTCAATGTCAATTGGAGCACCTTGAGATTCAGCTATGGCTGCCCTCGTAGCTAATTTTACCCTCTCCCTTTGCAATTTTTTTTCTTCACCAGCTGCAAGTATGGCATTAACAAATCTTTTTATCTCTTTTGTGGTTTTTTCACATTTCCTAGTACCATGTTTGTCAATGCCTGCAAGGTGGTATTTGAGGTGGTTTATGCCTCATTGAATTCGTTTCTCACATTTTATGCAAATCACTGTCCCAGGGTCCGGTTCTTCATAGGTATACCTCCATGTCTTATCTCTAGCACCTTTAGGACATGTGCCTATATATCTTGAAGGACATGGTTCTAGTGGCCAACCATTCCCTAAAGCTGCCATGATGAATTAATAGTTAACTGTTGACCTACACATAGAAAGTGAAAAGACAAAATTAATATTTCAGTTAAACAATTAAGCAAATTTGCAAACTATCAAAATTAGATTCAATAATTTTAGACATCATTCAAAGTTGATTTTTTAAAAAAAAACTACTAGGGTTTGATTATTTTTTAAAAAATTAGATACTTCAAAACAATAGTGAAAGATTCAACAAAACTTTTCAAAAGTAGTGTTAAATCTTGTTTTAATGATTCAAAATCATTTCTAACTACTTAGGAATGATTTTGTATTCAACCGGATGCAACAAAAAATAAAGAGAATGTTTTAAAAAAACATAGAAACAAAATTAGAAAACCTATCTGGGAATGTGATTTCTCTTCAAAAACCGCTTGTAATCCACTTGAAATCTGCTCGAATCTGTTTCTAATCGATTGCAATCAGCTACCAAGGGCTTGGAAGCCTTTTTTCTCCTCTCACTGCCAAACACATGCGCAAAAATCCCAAAAATGACACTGGTCTACCATTTTTTTTGCTTAAAATTTAGGTATTTGCTTGTTGACAAGTACTTAAGCTTGGACTCGCGGAGTTTTCCAGAAAAAATCGGCGAGTAATCGATGAGTTTTTCTGGAAAACTTGGCGAGTTGAGCCTGGTGAGTTAAACATAGAAAAACTCGCATCTCATAACTACTCGGCGAGTCTTCGAACTATGATTCTAGATAAGATTTGCAAGAAGATATTTTTAGTTAGTTTATTTTAGAGGTATGCGTGGCATTCTGCCAGCCCGTGGATTGATCAGTGATATAAGGAAAGAGAAAAGGAGGAGGCAATGGGTGACAAAGATGATGTGAACTCCCAAGAAGATCAGAGAAATCCATACTGGCGTAAGGGATAGTATGAGGGAGATGTTTCAACTTTCCAGAGGAATGAGCTAGCAACTAAGTACTGAGACACCCATTGAAAATGGTGTTGAAGGCAATAGTTCTAGTGGAGAAAGAGCTTCGGCTGGTGATGGGAGAGCTTCAAGTAATACAATGACCTTTTAGGGCTAAGTTTTTGGACAAAGAAGCAACAATGGGTGTTGGGGAAGAACAACCTGATTTGGAGGAAGACACAACAAGATTTCATGATGCATACTATTATGCCTTAAGTCCTATCATGTGTGTAGATTTGACTTTGAGGGGCTATAATGAGATGAAGAAAGCAACTGGGCACGGGAGGAAAGGGTATGAAAAGAAGGTACATTCAACACCAATAGGGGAAGATCACCATCCTAGCTTTTGATGGATTTTGAAGCTCATCAACATGGGCTTGGTTGTAGAAATTAGATACATATTTCTCATTGAAACCAATGCTTGAAGAAGAAGCCATCAAAGTCGCCACCTTGCATCTTGAAGGAGTGGCTCATGAATGGTGGTACCATGGCATGATAACCTAAGGACTTGATTTTGTTACTACCTTGGAAGACTTCAGCCAAAGATTGATAGAGAGGTTCAATAGGAAGGATCCTCAGACTCATTTTAGATAGTTAGCTCAACTGAAGCAAGAGGGTAAGATGGAAGATAATGTTGTAGAATTTCAAAGCCTTGTAGTGATGATTTTAGATTTATTAGGAAAAAGGCTCATAATCTTCTTTGTGGTAGGCGTAGCTGAACCCCTTAGAGGTTTAATAAGAGCACTCGATCCAAGCTCTTTGCAAGAGGCCATCAAACGGGCTTTAAGTTTTGAAGATTCATTGACCAAGGAAAGGTTTAGTTCCAAGCAAGTATCTCCTATGCTACCAAAGAAATCTCCTTAGAAGAACATGATACCTCCTAAACAAAATCGTGTAGAGATGTCTAAGAGTGAGTTGCAAAGGAAAAACCTATGTTTTACATGTAGAGAATCGTGGCAACCAGGTCACAGGAGTTTGGGAAAGGGTCATTTACATTATATTGAGGTAATCTTTGACGAGGATACTAAAGAGGCAACATGGGAAGGTGTTGAAAATGGACATCCAAGTCTAAAGTTGCTTGAGGTCAAGCAACATCTAGGATGGGTGGACTGTGATGTCCCCGATTAGGGATAAGTTGGCTACCTCTTTTTGCATAAGTTCTTTAATAATAAACAATTTTTCACAGGGACGCATTCCCCTGGATCCCCGCGTTTCTGGGACGGGAATGAGGGATTCCGCCACCATTGCCTTTCTGCAACCATTGTGCTGTCGGGACGACACGATGTCCTTGGAACGGATGTGGGGACGCGTAGGCATCCCTTGACCATCTTGGGGATGTCTGTGCATCCCCCATTAATAGACGACGATAAAAGTGATTTTTTTTTCAAAATTGGATGTTTTTAATTTTTGTTCAAACACATCAATTTTGGGAGAAAAAGGCTTCAAAAATGAAGAATCCAAAGGGCACGTAAGAGAGAAAATGTGCTTGGCGGCAAGGCGTTGCCTCTTGACCTCGCAAAGGGCATTGCCCCTTGACCTCACTGGCGGCTGCTGCCCCCAGACCCTCACTTTTGAATTTAAAAAGAAAAGAAATTAATGGGGAAATCACAACGAAACAAGTTGATGTTTTTATACCCACTTTATTGACTTCCACTGATGAGGAGTTTGCCTTGAGGGATGATTAGAGGCCTCCTTTCACTACATTTTGACATTTTGTACTTGTTTTGATATCATGCTACTCATTGTAATCATCTTTATGATATTTTTGATATAATAGAAATCTTCTGTTCGCCAATTTGACAATTTTATTTAGTATTCTAATTTCTAATTAGTAATTCAATATTAAATGTTCCATTGTTCATTGTTCAATTTTCAATAATTTAGTATTTGGCATTTGCAATTTTGCTATTTTACTTTTTATAATGCTATACATCTTTTCATAATTAGCATTTCAAGTACTATATGTATAGTATATAGTATATACAACACCATCCCCTCGTCGCCCTCCCGCTGCCATTCCCCCAACGTCCCCCCATCCCGGAAATGCATCCCCCCATCCCCTTGTCCCCAACGGGTGGTGGAACACTGATAATAAATAAAGTCTTAAATAAGTAATTAATTAAAATTAGAAATGAATGTGATTATTGATGATTTTGATCAAGTCGTTCTTTGAGGCTAATGTGTTGTTTTGGTGGGCTCCTTTCTTTAGGCTAACTTGGTTTTGATTTGAGCAATTATTTTCCCCTAAGCCAAGCTTTGGGCAAACATGTATTTATATGGCTCGCTATTGTATGGAAGACATGCAAATTTTGATCTATGTTGGGTATGCACGAGGCCTTCTAGGATGAGAACCAGTGTTACCCGGGGACGTGTCCCCTGCCTAATTTCCCCCGTCCCAGTACCGGGGACGTTTCGCGGACGGCCAGAGGACGTCACCCTCGTCCTCGTTTTTTGGAATTTTGGTGTGGATGTCCCGGAAGCTTGGGGACGTCACCCAAAAAAATCGGGGATGCCTGGAAGTACTGGGGACGCCGTAGCCGTCCTCTGACCGTACTGGCGATGGTCGACTGTCCCCAATTCTGTACACCCGAAAAAAGTCAAAATTTAATTAAAAAAAGCAATTTGTTTTCCATAAGGGGGGTTGGTTTGTGGGCCCCACCTTCTTACATGCCCTAAAAAGCCAAAAAGGTGGCTTATACTTGCATTTTCTACATTCTCTAAACATGCATAATTTTTTTTGAAGTTTTTTACTTCTACTCTTTCATTGACAACAACTGCAAGGGTTTGAAGCTTTGAGTTGAAGGGGCAGCAAGAAGGGTCTTTTGGAGTGATTTTATTATCTTAGGAAGCAAGAGCTTGGAAGAGGTAAGTTCAATCATCATTTCATGCTTGCATTTTTCATTTTTTTTCAAAGTTTAAGCTTAAGGTAGTCTGATTTTTATTTTATTTTTTGCATTGTTTCAGTTCAACTTCTTTCTTCAATCTCAAAAAACTATAAAAATCAAAATGAGCAGTAGTGAGAATGGTAGTGAGGAAGAATATGTGGGTGATCAAATTCATAGTGGTGAACTTGAAGCTAGTAGTGGGCAGCAACAACCTCAACTTGATATGTTTAAGTGCCCTTCAAAAATCATGAGCAAATATGCAAAGGGTTCTTTAAAAAAAAAAACCTCTTCTCCAATATGTCACACCTAGGGGTCAAAAGAAAAAAAAAATGCAGTAGGGACTAAGGTGTGGGATTGTCATGTTTGTAAGGATGATTTTAGGCGCAGCTATACAAGGTTTAAATCTCACTTTTTGGGTATTGCATGGCATGGGGTTATAGCTTGTCCACGCTTAACTGAAGAGGAGAAAATAGAGTGCCATAGATTGCACAATGAGGCTGAAATGGGGAAACAAGGTTTGACAAGTCCAACACCTACTTTATCAAGTGCACAATCATCTAGGCCAATCTCACCCACTATTGGTGCTAGTTCTATTGACACGAGGAAAGAAGAAGGTGGGTGACAAGGGAAAAATAGTTGAAAGTATGTTTAATGCACAACAACGGGAAGTTACAGAGTCATCCATTGCAAAATTCTTTTTTGCTAATGCTGTCCCATTTCATGTGGCCCGTTCCTCTTATTTCAAACAAATGATGAAAGATGTAGCCATTATGGGTCCTTCATTCATACCCCCTGGTGATCATAAGCTACGAACTGCCCTCCTAGACAACGAGTACTCCAAGATTAATATGTTGTTTTAGGATATGAGACGGACGTGGGTTAGGACAGGTTGCTCTATTGTGATGGATGGGTGGACTGACGTTAGACATCGGCCACTCATCAATATCATTGTCACATCCCCTGCTGGTTCATATTTTCTGAAAGTCATAAATTGTTCAGGGAAGCGTAAGGATGCAAAGTTTCAATTCACCATTTTGAGAGATGCCATAGAGAAGATTGGGCCTGCTAACGTTGTACAAGTGATCACAGATTCGGCACGTGTGTGCAAATCAGCTGGTTTGATGGTGGAGTGTGCTTACAAGCACATCTTTTGGACCCCTTGTTGTGTTCATGCATTGAACAATGCATTAAAAGACATTGGTAAGATAGATTGGGTGAAGCAAGTGGTGTCAGAAGCTAGAGAGGTTCAGATGTACATTTGCAACCATCACACCTCACTTGCTCTTTTTAGGTCCTCAAAGAAGGAGTTCCTCAAACCAGCTGAAACAAGGTATGCCAATTTGAATTACTTCATTTTAAAATTATTTAAACTATTGTTACATGTGTTTTGATTTTCTAATTATTCAAAAGTAGTTATATTATAGGTATGCTACATACTACATCTTGATGGAGAGGATGCGTGAGGTGCATGAGGCTCTACAATTTATGGTAGTGAATCCAGAGTGGACTTGATGGTCTAATTCTAGCTCTGCTGAAGGAAGATCAGTCAAGCTAAAGATCCTTGATGACAATTGGTGGGGCACAATGAGGTAAGTTGCTGATTTTATTTAAAAATTAAAATTAAATGTTATTCTTTTGATTGCTGATTTTTATATTATATTGAAATTTCTAATTCATATTATATCATACTTTCAAATTGTTTGTTTGCATTTTGTAGATATCTTTGTGCTGTCATCTCCCCTATTGTAGATCTCATTAAATATGACGATACAAACTCTCCTAGTCTTGGAGAGATATATGAGACATTTGACAGTATGTTGGGGAAGATAAAAAGAACAATTGTAGCTAAGGATCCTACTTTGGGGTTTTATGAGGAGCATATTAGGCCCATTGTGACACAGAGGTGGGACATAATGAATACCCCGCTTCATATGGCAGCCTATGCTCTAAATCCCAAATGGTATGCATAATTGGATGGAAGACAACCTTCGTGTGATGATGCAGAGGTATTAGATGGCTTCTCAAAAGCTATTGATAAGACGTCTTCAGGGCGAGAGGCTTCTATAATTCGCGCACAATTCCTTGACTTCACAAACCTTCGTGGCCCAAACTTGAGTAAACCACAGGTGAGATTGGACAGAGTCATATTGGCACAAAAAGATCCTATTGGGTGGTGGACATGGCAAGAGAGAGATACACCACAATTGAAGGTGCTTGCCACTTGCCTCCTTGCACAGGTTGCTAGTTCCTCTGCTGCAGAGAGGAATTGGTCTACATATGGTTTTATCCACTCCCTCAAGAGGAATAGACTTACCTCTAGACGAGCGGAGAAGCTAGTGGCGGTGCATAGTGCTCTTTGACTTCAGGATTGCCAGACTCCAGAGTATAGGCAGACTCCAGCATTACAGTGGGATGTTGATCCTGAAGATGTGACCCAGGTTGATGAGGAGGAGACACCACCGGGATTGGTTGGGGTTTCATTAGATGAGGATGCACTTGCAGTGGACCATGACAGTGACAATTCAAATGACTGATTCTGATGCAGAGTTCGCTGAGTCGGAATAGGAGCAGCAATGTGCTTTGTTTTTATGTATTTTGATTTTTATATTGAACATGAAACTATATGGCAGCACGTAGCCTTTGGGCATTTTGGTTTTTTATCTTAAACTTATTTACATATGATATATTTTGTTATCACATGTTGATGCATAGATGATATTGACATTGGACAATAAATTCCGTTTTCCAAATTTTGAATGCATATTGTGTTTTGAAACAATGAAATGTTGTAAACTTGTATGTTAAGGTTCTATGATGTTTAAATGTCATGCTTTATCCATATTTTCATATGAATGTCATGTATATTTTCAAATTTCCCTATATTTTATATAGCCGTCACCTTTGCCGTCCCCAACCTTGGCAAAAAAATTTGCCGTCCCGGAAACTTGTCCCCCCGTCCCCCGCCGTCCCTGTCCCGGAAACTTGGGGTAACCTTGATGAAAACCCTAGAGGAGCGATTGCAGGTCAATCCAGACATGAACCTGGAAGATCTTAACCTATTTGGACCAGCCAAGAAGAATTTCAAGGAGATACAAAAGCAATTGAACTTTTGGAGGAATCACACAACATTCTGTTCAAGTCCTGGAATTGCCACTAAATCTGTAGCTGGCCGTGAATGTAGAAATATTTGAGTCTAGACAGTTTATAGTCACCTTTTGAGACACCATGGTTCCTTCTACTTCACTTTTGTTTCTGAGTTTATTGTGGACAAATAAATCTACGTTGTTTTATTCTAGATAAGATTTGCAAGAAGATTTTTAAGTTAGTTTATATTATGCAATGGGATGTGGAGGTAGAGGAGCCAACAAAGATTGATTATGATGCAACATAGATAAGGTTGGTTGGTATTGGTTTGGAGGAGCTTGACTTGAGGAGTCCAACAATTTGAGTGATGAGGAGTTCGGAATGTACTTTGGGGATGAATGGTGATTGAAGGTATTGGGCTATTGGTTAATTGTTTGTGAATTTTGAATGTAATCATCATTTTGAATATAATATCAATAGAATGATATTTGGTATTTTCATTGTTCAATACAATATGTTTGAGTGTTTTCAATGTTCCATTTGTTCTTCTTACACATTTTTTTATCTCTATGTTTAAAGTACTATATATATTTGCACCGCTGTAGCAAAATCTAGGCCCCTGGTCCATGAGACTTGTCCTTGTTTCCCCCTATCCCTGAGATCCACAGAACAGAGATAAATGTTGGGCTGTGTTGATGCTCTGACTTTCAAAAAGGGCAAATTAGTTAAGAGACATTCATCATGTCCGTCTTTCTTGTGAAAGAGAATAGTTTAGGGCCTGGGAAATAAAAGATGTTTCAGCACCCTTGCCTGCTGCTATGATAAAAGTTGATGATAAACATAGATTTAGACATCCAAAGTTGCATTTTTGAATTTTTAAAAGAACAAGTGGTAAGATGATGGCTATAGATGAAACTGGAGTACCAATTATGTAACATTAGATTATATATGTTAAAATTTTACGGTTAAATGAGAGATATCTCTTGGAGTTGATGCATCCAAGATGATTTTTGTTTACAGTTCTGAGTTTTTTGTTTGCATATCAGCGATTTAGCATCAAACTATATATATTTGAATTTCAAATTTCAATATGAAATGATAATCTCAGCAATTGTTAATCTGATATGATGATGATCATATCCGATATTCAGAAATTAGATATGACTGAGATATGCAATGTGAGTTTTGAACTATTTGACTCTATATTAATATGACATTACTATTTAGTATTAGTCTTTGACTCTTTAAACTTTTAACGTTCAATGTTCATACTTATAACTTTCCATTGTTCTTGTTTTCAAAGCACTATGTTATGAATCTATGATATTTCTTAGAAATTATTAAATTATATTAAAAAAAATTGTCTCCAAGTACCATCTCCTATTTTTGAAAAATACTCGTACCGGTACTGGTACCAATACCGGAGAACTCCAAGTTTCCCCGTCTCCAGGTAACCTTGATTATAATCATTTGTTCCCATCAATAATGGTCACAGGTGGACAGTGACAAATAAGCATCTTACCATTTGTTCACATCAAATCAATTCCAGCATCCAATACTTCTTATGAAGATCTACATTTCTCTTCTAGAATAATGTTTACTAGACAGATTAATTTTGGTTATCTTAAGCGACAGTTTCTACTGGGGAGAAAGGCTTATGATAATTATTACAACTGAGAAGAAAGTGACCTCGACGTATACGAAACAGCAGGGGTGGAAGCAACTAAAAATCTGTCCCATTGACCCAGCTTCCTCTAGCAAGTGAGGTGGAAGGCATAGTAGTGAGTACTTGCTCGCTATTGGACATTCCATAACAAGCAGCTGCTGGTGGATCATCTGCTATCTATCCTACTGTATCTGCTGCCATATCTACTGTGATTGGTGCTGATAGCTATGGATCCATATATGTGTCTCGATCCAGGACATCTTGTTTTTCATCTCTATCGTTGTAACAAGATAAAAGTTCTAAACAGTTAAATGACAACTACTGATATAACATATAAGCAAATATGAACTTGTAAAACAATTTAAACTAACATGCTAATGCCGATTGATTTATTTTTAACATAATTAAGTTTCATTAAATTGAAAACATAACTTTCTAAGAAGATTGTCAATATGCATCATCTTTATCATCAGCTTAATACAAAAAAAATATGAAGTTAAGGAAAGAGTTCTTACTGATCCATATGTCTTTCTTTATGTTCCACAATGCAACATGGGGGAGAAAATATCATTGGGGCGTTTAACCACCCAACCACGGATCTATTACGCAAGTCATTCTGGATCTGGTGTAGGATCCTACAAGCCTTAGTCGGTCACACCCTATAGCTATTGCTAATTCAATATGACACCTGACTAGGGATGTATTTGGAGCCCTTCAAACTGACTAACACCAACACGTGCTAAGTGCACCTTGGCCAAGGATTAATGCGACATGTTAAACATGTAGTCACCTCTTCACCCAATCCAACTCGGTATAGAATCTCCCATTAAATGAGATAGGCTAGTTGGTATTCAAACTAGAAAGGTTCCTATTGACCATTATAATACAAACATACCTGTCTTTGAAACATGATTTACTTGACTAACTTAGTTGTGGTTCACATTTGTACGTGTTATTTTCTTAACACTTGGTAGTTATAGGGCTGCACAACATACTTCTTGTTCCATATACTCCTAAGGAACTAGGTCGGTTCCTTAAAAGCATAAAAGTGTGAGTTTAATGTACTGTTGCAATTAGTTCATCTCCAATTAAACTTGATATGCAGACCTCTAACCACCCTTGTTAATCTCACTATAATTAGTGAACATGTAAGGATTCTCATTTAGGGTAATGTTTTGAATCTGCCCCACCATACTTAATGGGGACTGGTTAGCTTTGTTAATGTTTGTAGCTTCAGTCGTATGATCATTTAGAATACATCTAATATAAGTTGATTAATAATAATATATTATATTATTATTAATCGCATATATTATTATTAATCATATGCGATTTAATATTCAATATTAAATCTATTACTCTAAATTAATAATTGATTGATGGAACATTATAAGATTAATTAAATTATATTGAATAGACATGTCCCATGAAGGGACATGTCTCTCCTAGCCTCTTTCCCAATATAAAAGAAAGATAGATTGTTGCATTTGGAAAACACATACCATATACAATCTAGGCAGTGCTATTACATTTGCAGCTATCCTAAAACTTAACATGGTATCAGAGCCAGACTGCAAATGTAAGGGAGTAGTTTGTTGATGGTGAATGTGTGACTGTCTCAGAAAATACAGTCTCAGTACAGGGACCATATCTCACAAGTCCACCGTTGGATTTTTCTGAATTTTAGATATGTTAGTGAAAAACAAAATTTGAAGAATCTCACCGGAGCAATTGGAGAGAAAGTGTAGGGTTCAAAAGTTATGACGGACTATATACGGGTCTATGTGAAATTCTTGAAAGCGACTTTCATTAAAGAGATATATTAATTTGTTATGATCGTGGTCAAGCATTAACAAAGAAGAACATATTCAAGGACGGGTGTCTCTTTCTATAAAGAAAACATTAATTATAGAGTGTCACCTCTCTTGGAGCAATCAAGTCATTTCACAAGAAGACATAAGAATTGTTCAACGATATAAGAGTGGGAATTGTACATTGTGGGGGGGAATAATAACCAATATTACATTCCCATTTGAACCATCCTTTGTGGGGAGATGATTAAAAGGCGAGATGTCTCTCAAATAATCTGAGAAGGTGTTTTCTGATTTGATGTATATGGACCTTCATTGAAGCAACTTGTGTCAAGGATGTTGATGTGCAGATAAGTATCTATTATCCTTGAATATTACATTTATCTACTCATTATAGTATCTCTCTCATCTATATTTCTATACGTACTATAAGTGCTATTTTCCTTGATCTTTTCCGGGGATGTTCTTGCAGGAAAAGAAGATTGAAATCAGATTCAGAGGGAGTTTGACACTTCAGAGATAACTTTGGATGAGGAGCTCAGAAGATTGATATCTACTTCAGAAGGGAGCCACATTATCATGAATGTTTGGTGTTGCCAAGCCTGGGGATAAATCCACAATTTATTACAGTCACTCATGTTGGAATCAAACAAGTACACTTGTGTATGGGAAATTGCTCCTGTGGATAATGTTATGATCAAAATTTCAACATGATCATGTACCAGATGATGAGAGTCTCTTGAAGCAATATATTTTCATGATTGGGGCCATGTATGGTTCCGTAATAGAGAGCTACTAGAGGATCTCCCAAAATTGTTTTTCAAGGATCTTAATCATTCTGATTTAGAAGGGCAAGACGTATCGAGATGGTTTCCCTAGTGACCAGGAAACTATAAAAAGCCAAAGGATTGCAATTCAAATAATGTAGTTTCATATATGTGGGCTAGAAGGCTTTTATGCAGATATCTAGGTCATGATATTCCTAGATAGATGGATAAGTTGTTGGATCAAAGGGCATTCAAGAAAAGAGCTTAATGCTGACTAAAGAACATAGACACGACTTGCTCGCAGAAGGTTGATATTAGATTCAGAGGGAGTCAGATAGTTCATCTAAAAGCAACCTTGGACAAGGAGGTCAGGAGATTGTTGCAAGACCTCAAAATTTAAAGGGAGCATCTAGAGGATCTGATTCATTCTGATCTCCAAGGAGTTTTGATCATATTGGTTCAGAGGGAGTCAACAGTGGAGATGGTTTTACAATCGGAGGACTATGGCTGAAATGCCTTTATGCTAACTCCTACGTCATGATATTCTTGGATGACTTGGGGTTCACCAAGAGTGATGCAAACTATATAAGAGATATAGTACACAAGTATGCTATTCAAGGTACCTTATCACTATAGAACAAATGGATGATATTCTCACCAAGTTTCTTGCTAGAGAGAAGGTTGTGTACTTTCAAGATAAACGTGGTATATTAGAGAATGAAGCCTTAGACGAAAAGGAGTTTCAATATCTGTGATCTATTATTTTGTATGTTATTGCATTCTTCTCTTTGAGAGAGAAGTCCAATGTGAAAGCCCTTGTTTCTTCCCTCTGGCATGAGCCATGGTGGATCCACCCTCTGAGATGAGTCAAGGTGGATGTCATGTGTGTGACTCCATGACTTTATGGGCCCACCCATCCTGTGTACATTTCTAAAAGGTGACGACTTTTTGGTTAATGAACACTTGTATCTGACATTATAAGGTGACGATCTTGTAATGTTGATATCATGCTGACTTGGTATCATCTTGATTCATGGATGTGCCATGATTTGTTATGGTAGACATTATGTGATGTAATGTCAGTGCACATACCATAATAGGGGTATATAAGGAGATTGTAGTGTTCTCGAGCATATTATATCCTTCATATCACAAGTTAGGTGATATGTAAATTGGGTATCACGTGTTAGGTGATTCGTCATATCACGTGTTAGGTGATTCGTCATATCACGTGTTAGGTGATATGTGATTCCTCATATCACGTGTTAGGTGATATGTAAAATTGGGTATCATGTGATATGTAAAACTTGGTATCACGTGTTAGGTGATTCCTCATATCACGTGTTAGGTGATATGTAAAACTTGGTATCACATGTTAGGTGATACTTCATATCACGAGTTATGTGATATTTAATACTCTGTATCATGAGTTAGGTGATACTTCATATCACGAGTTATGTGATACTCTGTATCACGAGTTAGGTGATACTTCATATCACGAGTTATGTGATATGTGATTTCTTAGCATCCATATGGATCATATTAGGATTCTTCTGAACTTAGTATTACATATTGATTGGACCGTATAAGACATGTCACGTAGTGACATGTTTCTACATAAACTTAGTATCCATATGGCAGACATCATGAGATGTGATGTCGTTGCACATACCATGGATATTTATGAGCTATGGTGAATATCATGTGACTTGATATTCCTGCATGTACCATATCTCCTGATATCACAGTGAGGTGATTTCTCCTCTCTTTCAAAATTAATGGATTTATTGTGACTTGCATCTTGATGGATTTTATCTTTTCTAGCTAAGAGGGAGTGTTGATGTTTTGTGTA
>MU226779.1:3678081-3689496 GCA_018584345.1 Thuja plicata | reverse complement strand
AGAGGGAGTGTTGATGTTTTGTGTAGCTATGGTGAGGGTCATAAGTGTTGACACAGGAGACCACTACACATTCTGTTTGATCATCCTCCCTAGCTAAGAGGGAGTGTTAATGTTTGTAGCTTCAGTCCTATGATCATTTAGAATACATATAATAGAAGTTGATTAATAATAATATATATTATATTATTATTAATCATATGAGATTTAATATTCAATATTAAATCTATTACTCTAAATTAATAATTGATTGATGAAACATTATAAGATTAATTAAATTATATTGAATAGACATGTCCCATGAAGGGACATGTCTCTCCTAGCCTCTTTCCCAATATAAAAGAAAGATAGATTGTTGCATTTGGAAAACACATACCATATACAATCTAGGCAGTGCTATTACATTTGCAGCTATCCTAAAACTTAACAAGCTTATCTCCTATAATTCATGATCTCTAGGATAATAATTTAATCTTTGTCTATAGCTGCAACATAGAGCTGCTAAAAAAATACAGAGACATTCATTGAGGACAATTCCCTCATACTCAAATTTCTTGTTAAACTCCAAGACTAACTGGATTAGTTTAATCTTTCAGAATAAAGAGGCAATAAGTCTCTTAATACAATTGATGAGATTTAATGTAACCTCTGTCCATAGTTTCAGCCATAGCATATAAGTATAAGGCATCAGTGTATGACAGCTTAGTTTATGTACGTAGGTACTATAACAACCAGCAAATCCTTCATAGTTATTGGTACAAACTCTTAATGTTCACAGTCTGATGGTCTGTAATGATTCTAGGAATATGAGGAAGAAAATCTTTCTGACTCAGAGATGAGACATTTTAAAACAGATTTCCTTTGGGAGAATTTAAGACTCCAAGCTATGGAAAGAAACCTTCTTGGTGCATAAAATAACTTGTTCAAGCACTACTTTCAATTCTTAAAGGTTCTCTTCAATTAATCCTAGACTTCATACGTTCTAGCTATGAGTAGTTGCTAATTATTACCAACAAGAGGAAGTTAATGGGATAATAACACATGCATTGAAATTTAGACTATCGTGTTTATTAAGTCTTGCATGCATCTGAAATTGACATTCCTTCTAATGTAATTTCAGGAAGTAATGATTCCAAATTTATGAGAATTATCATCACAGAATTAAACCAAGAAGAAGTCTACGTTAATGGTACATGCCTGTGATAAAGAGCTACAAGCTGCAATCAGGAAGATGATGCTCTCTGATAATTGTTAACGCTGCTTGCTTCTTCTACAGCACCCAACTCTTATAATGTTTTAAGAAATCTGGAAGTTCTCCTAGAGTTTCATATCGCTGCTCTAGACCAGAAAGCTATGTATGCTTCCTGCCATCTACCTTCTCACTGGAAGACCACATTGCTGCACACAACCCTTGACATCTTGTCGTTTCTTTCTCCAAAACGGTTGTCTATAGTTCTAAGCTCTTCCCGCGAGCTCTTTCCCTCTCTTTCTCCCTCTCGTGCGTGAGTGAAGAAATTTTGTTTGTATTGTGAAGACCACCAACAATGAATGCCTGCGTCCTCATACAGAAACCATTTTATGTATACTCCAATTATAATTGCGATCAGATTTCAATTTTCTTTAGACCTAATTTCATTTAAATTTCAAGAAGCGGTCCCTAAAAATTCGCCACTACTCATCGTGGCTTCTAGACTTCTTCTATGCCAGCAATCGATAACCAATTCAAGTTTATTATCTTTTAAAATCTGGTCCACAATGTCACCTATTCCTTGACGTGGCTGGAAAAATATTTGTTTCTCTTATACTTATGATATGAATTTCCATATAAAGTTTTTAGTTCTAAGTCCAATATATTACCACGCCACATACACTATCGTGGCTTGCTAAATTTATGGAAATTTGCATAGCTTGTTCTAAAGTGGAAACAAATTTTCCATTCACGTGAGGAGCATAGTGAATATAAGGTAATGCCAAGTTTGCAAAATTCTTAATGCAATTAGAGTTTATTTATTTTATTTTATTAATGCAACCAAATACCCTTTTATATATATACATATATGTAATATTTAAATACATACAAACAAGCACATATATATATAGTTTCAAACCATGTCGCCATGGTTACATATTTTTATATATATATAAATACATATTTATATATATACTTTTATACTACACACACACATGGTAAAATTAAGCCATAATATTCCTTCGAAACAATAAAACTTAAGTTATCACTAGAAGCGTCAAAAGAGCAAAATAATCGACAAGATACAAATCTAGGACACGGTTTCTATCCAACTCCAGGATAACTAACAAAACAACTAATTGATGTCAGAAGACCAACTAGGATCCTAGTCAAGACCTAGTCAGTTCTTACCAGTTCCGGAATCCAGGTAGCTTTAGTTCATAACCATGTTTGCACCCCCCTTTCCCGGTGATACTTTCTCCCCCCCATTCCTCGGAGGACGAGCAGTTCCTGCATCCACTTGTCAAGAAAAAAGGGTAGTCAGTCCGTTATCATAGTTATCTCAACATTCATATATATATTCAATAATTCAAATTACATAGCTCGAGATAAGAACAGAAATCATTATATTACTCCTCTTACATTACCTGAACTACTGTTCCAAGATAGCAGGAAATGAAAATCAATTACCATCTAGGGCGTCAATTTAATCAAAATCACTATTTATGAACCCCAAATACCATCTAGGGCATCAATACAAACAAACCCATTGTTTACGAAAACCAAATACCATTTAGGGTATCAATTTAAACAAAACCATTGTTTACGAAAACCAGATATCATCTAGGGCATCAATATAAACGAAACATTAAAAGTCTCAGTAGTCAGGAGGGATGTGACAATCGTGAACCAAATTAATCCTTTGCAGTACAAATATTTCTTGGTAAATAATTATTTGGAGATCTGAGTTTTTGAATATTCACTATAGTATTTCATCTTCTTTTCTAGCGTTCTGGGTATTCAGCTCCCTCTTGCTTCAGGAAGTGACTGTGAGTTGAGGTTGCAGGCCATCTAGTGCCCAAAGGTTATGGACTATGGCTATAGTTTTAAGGCTGCCATGTTGCTATTTGGTATCAACAATTTAATTGTGAAAAGAACAGTTGGATTTAAAAAGCTAAGCTTTGGGTTTTGGATATGATCTCAACAAGATGTTTCCTGTATCTCTTGTTTATGCACATGATTTTTTTTTAATATTTGAATATTGTAGAAGTAATAAAGGAAACCTAAATTTGAAAACCTAAATGAGGTTTAAATTCACACTTCCTCTGTGAATTGCTGTGTTATTTATAGGACTCTAAACAGCGAATGTAGGCTGGAGTTGTGAGAGTTAATTTTGTCCAATTAGGTCTTGCATTAATGTTTGGGTGCAATGCGAACTCTCTGCTAAGCATGTTTTACTTAGAAAGCGTTTAAAAACTATTTAATTTAGTTGAGATGTGTTTACTGAAACCAATAAAATTCCATATATTTCGTGAAATTTGGTGTATTTTGTGACACTTTCTGAAATGTTGGATATCCCTGTTTTGTCTACTGTTTTTTGCAAAAAGTATTTGATCTAGCTATTTTTTTAAACCTATTATTGTGTTTTATTTGCTTTATTTTTAGGTCTGAGCAAATAAGGAACTTTCATTTTCTTTGTTTATTTTGTTGATTACAAATATGTGAAATAATATAAATTTATATTCTCTGATTCTCATGAACTGACAAATGCATTTTCCCCAGCTTCTGAGGAATTTTTGGAGCTTGTTAAAAGTGCACTACTTGCCGCTTTGGAGGGTAAGTGAATTGCAAGAGCAAAATTGTGAGAGATTTGGAGTTTAACATCTTTTGATGTTTTTGGAATTGTTTGTATATAAATTCTTTCTTTCATCTTCTATGGTTCCCCATGCCTTGCTTGCAGCCCTAGCTCCAGGGTCTTTGTTTGGGCTCATTACTTTCAGCCACAAGATAGGATTATATGATGTTCAGGGGCCTGTTCCAGTTGTGAAGCACATTTTCATTCCTCCTGACTTGGATGGACGTGTACCTATAGACTTTGAAGATGCTATGCCTTTGCTGTCATTTCTAGCTCCAGTATGGCACTGATAGGCTCCTCTTGAGTTTATTTTGATGAAACGAATTATTCCATACATGTAATGCTTCAAGTTGGCTGGAAAAGGAATGAGTAAATGGGTATGTAACTTATTGCTAACAGTTTGAAGATTTTCAAAGTTCCCTGATGATTTCTATCATTGTTCTCAGGTGGAGAGTTACAAAGACCGGATTGCAGCAGCACTAGAAACCTTAAAACCATCAACATCTTGGGAAAGAACTACAGCTGCAGGACAAGGATTAGATGGTGTACTTCTTGGGGGACGGGGCTTTGGAGTGGCAATGGATGCTCTAATCAGTTACCTGGGGTCAGAGTATGGAAACACTTTTGCATTAGGTATATTTGCTGGAAAACATCAACAATCAACCATTTGAATTGTGAAATAAAATTTGGCAAATTTAAGTATCATTTTAACAATGATACCATTTATGTTTGAGGTCAGATTTTGCCTGGTTTGATTGACTGAAAAGTACAAACTGGAAATTTAAATTTGGAAAATGTGTGCAGCAAGAGTCTTTTCTTTTTTGTCTGGTCCACCTGATTATGGGGCTGGGCAATTGGACACGAGACGTTATGGGGAGCAATATGCCAGCAAGGGTGAAGATGCAGATCGAGCATTGCTTCCAGAACAGACACCGTTTTACAAAGACCTGGTAATTATGTTTGAAATCTGCACTTGCTCTTAATAGAGATTCTAATTTTGCCTAGGACCAATTTAGACTAATCTACATATCACAGGCTGCTCTGGCTGTTCAAGCAGGTGTCTGTGTTGATATATTTGTTGTTACAAATGAGTACACAGACTTGGCGTCATTGAAGTTTTTGAGCATTGAAAGTGGTGGTTCATTGTTTTTATATTCCAGTAGTGATGATTCAACACTTCCTCAGGATTTGTAAGCAAGCCTACTCCATCACTTAGCCACTGTTATTAATATTTCAAGTTTTTTCAATTCCTTTTATTGTTTTCTGTCATATCTTTTAAATCTTTACTAAATGCATGCTAGTAATCTCGGCAATCACTTTATTGTATAAATAAAATTTCTATCTAAGCATCCCATTCCTTCTGTCTGGGCATTTCAGCATCTTTTGAACACAATTGTATTTGTTGTGATAAAAAAGAGTTCTCCTACAAGTGGTAGCTACAATTGCAGCAACATGGTTCTAATAGAATGTGTAGATTACAAAAGCCCATTTACATAAATAATAAACTTGACTGCCATTTACAAGCCAAACCTTAATTTCCTTATTCTGTTGATCTTTGAAAGAGGGTTTTTTAGCCTGGCCAATAACCAAGTGAGGTCATAATCGGGGAACCTCATCCCGAGCATTAAAACAACAAGAGCCAAGATGCCCGAGCATGGTAGCCCAGCAGGGGCATAGAGCCTGCGAGCACCAGCCCTGAAAGGATCCGGCGCACAGGCCTGAACACCTGTGAAACAACCAGCATGAATGCCGCAACGGTTCACAATCAGCCCAGCGGGAATTTGAACCTTGATGGCACCATCGACAACACCACAACTTAACCATCACACTGTGGGATAAACCCCACATGCCAAACCTTCATTACATTGAGTTGTACTTTATGATTATATTATTATCAATAATCAGTATACAAGTATAGTATTTAAATATACATACAGGTTTAAAAAAAAATTAATTCGTCTCTTTTACATATTGCCTATAACAATTTTTTTTTTCGATTCGTAAATTGAGGGAAGTGGGTCTGTTTCCCTTTAAATTAACTTTTAAAACAAAATTACTCAAATACATTTCATTAACTTGACAAAACCAAGTTTCTTATACAACCAAGCAGCCTATTGAAGGAAAAGGCCCTCCTCTATGTTAAAGAGTGACTCTTGACTAGACTCAACCTAAGCCTTAGAACCTCTTAAAAGACAACAAAGATAGCTGAAAACTAAAATGGATGAATCCAAAATACTACACAAAAATCTGGCTTTTTTTCTTCGTGATTATAGATTAGAGCATCATCTTGTGTTGATCCTTTAATGTTTTTGAGAAACATGCATAACAACAAAAGTATGGTTGTTCATGTAGGTTCATCTTCTGAGATACTAGATGTATGTTGCAACAAGAGCAAAATGGTTGATCAATGGTGGTCTATAAGCACAATGCAGGGAACTCTTAGGACAATTATAGGATCTCGTGGCTCAGTTTGGACTAGTGCCTCAACATACGAAACCACTGATTCTCACACAACCCTAAAACCCTTGTTTGCCTCCTAGGGTAAACTAGTTAATTACAAAAGTGACTGCACAAAACATTATAGCAATAAAGCAAAGAACAATTCTTCTATTGATTCATTCGCAACGATTACATTACTATATCTTTCGTTCATAACATGGTATCTTACCCGAAGGTAGTACATAGAATATAAAGGACCAAAGGGGTGCGACGGTTGGCAACCGTGCTCCAACTACCTAGCCTCCGGTTACTAACTAATTCCCAACGACAACATTACATTATTCCCGACAACATCATCCCCCCCCAAAAAACAAGTCGTCTCCGACGACTTAACAACAAAAATGGAGACAATGCTACTACAACCATAAAATCATAACTGAGAAGAAGGCTGAGAAGGCGTCCCTGAAGAGGTAGAAGAAGCCAACCGAGCACGCAGCACATAAACTTGCTCTGTCCGAGCCTTCAAGTCCCGCTCGGCTACCATCCGATGCTCCAATGCATTCTTAACCATCATGGCGGCCTCCAACAACTCTTTCTCCTTCTGGTCAACTTCCTCCCGAGCCTGGGTGAGGCAAATGTCCAAGGTACACCGCTCTGCCACTGCTGCTCAAAGGAAAGTCTCTTCGCAGCCACCTGTTCCTCAATAGCTAGTTTCTCTGTCCTGGCAACTTCCAACTGAGCTACCAACTCAGCGCGCTCTGCTGCCCAACTGGTTTGCTGGCGAGCCAACTCCTCAGTACTGTGAGCCAACTCCTGCGTACGATGAGCCAAGTCCCCCTCAATGGCCTCCAATCGAGTGGCCAGCTCCTCCCGAGCACTCTGTGCGGCCACCCGTGCCATCTCTCGTCCATCGGAAACCTGCTCCGCACACTTCAGGGTGTAATAGCCCCCTCTGAAGGTTTGCTCTACCTGTCTCACAAGAGTCTCCGTGCGACTCTCTACCACAGGCTCCGCAACTGCCCAGGCGGTCAACATCTCCGCCGTCTCGACGGTGGGCCATCCTCCTGCTTCAAAACACGCTGCAAAAGCTGTGGAGCAACCAACCCGAACAAAAGGTCAACAACCGCTCCAAATCGACAGCTACACTCTTGCAGGCCTGAGACTGCGCGAAAGCCACCACCTGACGGCCGCGGACAAGCATGTCTGCAAGGTAGGCCTCAATGTCCTCCCTAGGCTCCGTCGAGGGCTCTGGCGGAATGATGGAATCACACAACCCCTTGGTGACTACAGGACTCTTCTCGGCCAAGTGTCCAACCTCCTCGCCAAAATCCCTTGCACAACCCTCTGCTGCCAAGTGCTCCGTGTGGGCAGCTGTAGGGGATGCCAGTCCCAAGTGCTCCGTGTGGACAGCTGTAGGGGATGCCACTGCATCCAAATCGATCACCTTTGGGGGCACATCTTGTCTGGGAGAGAGAAGTGCCGTTCCAACTGGGGCTAATGGTGCCATCTGGAATCGTTGACTAAGCCAACTGCACATACCCTCAATGGAAGAAGGATCGGCTTGAGGTGGATCCAACAAGGCGGCGCCAATGGTAACCACAACATCTGTCCCAACCACGTCCAACTGGACTTGGCCCTCTCTGACGGGTTGCTCTGACTCCTCCTCTACCCTGTCTCGCACAACTACCTCTACTGAAGGTAATGCCTCCTTCAAGGTACAAATACATTCTAAGGAAATATTGACTCTACAATGTTGGATAACTAGGTGTGACAATTGGAAGTATATTTCTCTATATAATTACTTCATGGATGGAGAGAAGATTTCTTTTGCATTACTAGCATGCATGATTACTAGCAAATGTTTTGAAGATGTCTATTGTAGTGTCACATTGGTAGCATACATGTAGTGCAAGAGGGACCATGATCTAGTTTAGACACGAGAATCACTAGTTAACAGTTTGTAGGAGGAATATTGCCCCGTCAGAAACTTTGAGGATGAATATACGAAGTTACAGTAGTAGTGCTAGTGCCAAGATTAGTTGGTTGAAGACTATACCAATGAGTTCCATGGCCATTTTGTGTACTTGTGTGCATACACTCCTGAGCAGCACATGCTGCTCATGCACATAAGTGGGTTATCACCTTATATTTCTGCAAAGATGGAGATTCAAACTTTGGAGACATTGGGTGAAGCATTTCATTATACATCCAAGATCTAAGCCAAAACAAAAGCCAAGCATAAGTTAGTTAGTGCAAGAACCACTTCCAAGCCTATCGCAGAAGCCAAATTGTTCTACAAAATTAGCAACAACACTTCCAGTCATCTGTGTATAGCTCTAAAGCCATGACATTGTCCATGTCAAGCAAGGATAGGGCAAGAAGAAGCAAGGTCATTAGTGGTGCCATTGCCATCGCACAACTTCCCCTAGTGATGTTGAATGTTGCATGCAACAATCATTTATTGTGCATAGATTCTGCATAGCTTGGGGATATTGATTAGGAAGCATAATGTCTCAATACAAGTGCCATGACAATCGTACTTCAAAGGAATGTGAGCATCTCTTCTATATGAAGTGCTATTTCAAGTGCCATGACAATCGTACTTCAAAGGAATGTGAGCATCTCTTCTATATGAAGTGCTATTTCAAGTGCCATGACAATCGTACTTCAAAGGAATATGAGCATTTCTTCTATATGAAGTGCTATTTCAACAAACGACAAGAGCATATCATTATTGATAGTGTCAACCAATAGAATATTATTGTGTAAGTGTAATATACCCAAATAGGGATAATAGAAAAGCAACAATATATATTTTTTCTATTAGAATATAGAATCAACTAGGTTACACACCGAAGTTCACAGTTCAGAAATCAAGTATTAGATCTGGAGATTTTTCATCCCAGATCACTGTTCTAAGTTATACAACCAAAAAAGGAACTACACAAGATACAACAGTTCATCATATCAAGTGCTCTGGAATATACAAAAAAGATGAGGATCCATAAAGGATTAGCTTTCTTCTGTTCCATTATTAATATCTGTGGTTGCTTCATGATCCTCTGTTATGTCATTGTCTGGATTGTTCTCTGGTTCTTCACTTCTGGTACCAGCTGTCAAGATATCAAAGTGACTGTGATCTTCTATGGAGGATCTGTTGAGACTGGTTCTGGGAGTGATTGCTGTTGCAGGAACTTCATAGGCTGCATTTGAGATTTGGATGTCCTTAGGGAATAAGATCAAAGCTCCTTCATCGATCAGCCTCTGGAACCTCTCTTTGGAAATTTGGATAGTAGCTGTTACCTGTTTTAGGATGGAAAAAAGTGTGAGTTTTGGATTAAACTCAGCAAGAACCCTCTTCTTGTTTTGGAAAATATCTTCATTCTTTGCCTCCATATGAGCCATAAGACCTTAGTGGTGAAAGTCAACCCAAAGACATTGAGCTTGCTAACAAAATCATCAACATAACCTGCCAAGATCTCATGCCATGACAGGTTATGCTGGTGATTCCAATAGACTTTATTACCAAAAAAAACAGACCAAATCAAAGATGCCCACTGACACTCAAAGAAAATATGCTCATAGGTTTCAACACAATTGCAAATGGAACAAAAAATAACATTCCTGACACCTTGGGAAGTAAAATGACCAACAACATGTTTTTTCAGCAAAAAGATCCAATTAAAACATATTTTCTTGGGCTCAATTTTAGCATGCCACAGAAGTTCAAAAACAAGGTGCCATTTATTGCAAGACCAGTTCAGTCCCCAGGCTTGATTGATGTGGCCAAAGATATTGTCATTGCTATTAAGGAGAAGATATAATTGTTTGCAAGAGGCTTTGCCAAACTGAGTGCCATCCTTCCACTTGATGTGCTCAAAATTCCGAGAGGAGAGAATACATTTGCTCGGGAACCAATTACCCACAGCTTTTGATATGAGGGTATAAGTTTTCTTTTGAGAGGAGGGGATATTGTAGCTATTACTCAACTTTGTCCAAGTGAGAATTCTGCTATTCTCCACTATATCATTAATAAGTGAAATGCCTTTGCTATGCCAACTTTTAGCTGAGCAGCATTGTGTGAGAGCCAAAGGTTTGTTATTGAGATGAACCCCCCACCAGATGGACCTGTCCAAAGCCGAGTAATAGGGACAATTCCCAATGGCATGTGTAGAGCAAAGGAATGCTTTGATCTGCCTCCATGCTTTCCATATTGCAGCAAACACTTTAGAGCCTGATACCTTAACTTCAAAGTCCCCTAGTAAGATATCCAGGAATGGAACATTCTTCCATTGTTTGCCCCTTTTGATGGTAGCCTTAGCTATATTGTTCTTGATAAGTATTTTCCATGGCTCATTACCGGATACTGAATTGATAATCCATTTAGTGGCTAGAACAATACCCTATTTTTTGAGATCTTTGATCCCAAGACCACCCTGTGTTTTTGGTGTGCAACACCGATCCCATCAGACATTGTGTCTTTTTCTATTGCCAATACCATCTGACCAAAGAACATCCCTTAGAATTTTTTCCAATTTGTTGTTCTGATAATTAGCAAACAACCAAGTTGAGGCATAATAGATGGCATGGGATGCCAATACTTTTTGAACCACTTGTACCCTGCCTGCAAGAGATAACATGTGGGTTTGCAACTTCAAGTGTTTTTTCTCAATTTTCTTGAATATCCAGTTCCACATGGTGTTAAGAGAGGGGTCGAGGGCAAATGGAATGCCTAAGTAGCTGACAATAGAGTTAGACCCAACCCATTGCCATCCTTTATTGCTGAGCCATGGGGGAGGGGAGTCCTACTAGCCAAGGATGACAGATTTATGAGGGGATATCTTTGCTCCAGAAGCAGTACAAAATAACTGGATCCTGTTAATCACTCTATCAAAATTCTGTTCTGAGAGCTCTACAGACAGAGCAGTATCATCAGCAAATTGTTCTAATAGAAGGCTATCCTTGTTAGGGAGAGTGATACCAAGGGTGGGGGGACCAAACTCTGGAGCTTTAAGAATATAGGTTAGGGCTTCAACAACAATTACATAGAGTGCAGGAGCAAGGGGGCAACCTTGCCTGATGGACCTTGCAAGAGGGATGGTCTCTGAGAGTTCACCATTTATTTCAATAACAATATTGGAGTCTTTAAACAGGA
>MU226779.1:3591362-3646998 GCA_018584345.1 Thuja plicata | reverse complement strand
ATCTTCACATTGGAGGAAAACCGGTACCATCCTTCCACTCTCCTTGTCTATTTTATATGCTATCTTGTTTCAGTTTTAAAAGTCATCTATAGATTGCATTTTCCTTACTCAAATCTGAAAACTTCAAGAAGGAGGAGAGGAGAGGCCACATATGAGTTGTAATTGTGAGAAAACAACATAATTTACAATTCTTTCTGTGTTTCATGGCTTAAGAGGGCTCTTGGACAGCATGTTACACCTTTGAAGCTTCCACCACTTGATGAAGGGAAATTGATTTTGGAGCTCGAAACTATCATCAATATGAGAGAGAGAAGGTTAATAAACAAGGTCATTATAGAGTACTTGGTGCATTGGAAGAATCATTTGCACTCAAAGATGCTAAATGGGAAGGAATGAAGATTTTTGATCATCTAGATTTGAAGTTGCTTGAGGTCAAGCAATTCGGGAAAGGGAGGATTGTCATGTTCTCTTTTTCTTGCCAATAAGCTTGCTTCATTTATTATTTAAAAATAATATTTTTAAATTCTAATATTTATTATATAACATAAAATGAGAATATATAAAATAAAATAAAATAATGTGAAAAAATTTAAAGCTTAAATGTGGTGCTCAATTTAGGCCATGTGACCTAATTCAAATTATGTATAAAGATAGGTCTTTGGATCATTTTGAAGGTATGCAATATTGGATTATTATTGAAATTGATTATTGGAGTTTTCAAGTAGTTTACCCACAAGAATGAAATCCCATGGAGGTTGAATTAGGGTTGAGTACAAAAACCCTTTCGACCTAGTCAAGTAGTTCTATGAGGCATTGTAGTGTGGTTTAATCCATTTGTAAATTTGTCACAGGTGAATGAGGTGATTGAGGTAACATTGATTAGAGATTTCTAGCTGCCCATATCAATTCAGATCTTTGGAGTCGAGGGTTGTGAAGGGTCAATGAGATAACACCCATCCAACGATCGTCAATTGAAGGTGGAGGTTCAAGCCAGTGGACTACCAATTAGTCTATTGAACCCTAGTGCCACTCTTCATCAACTGTGCTTGTCCCTAGATTTAAAGTTCTACTTTCCCAATTTTTCGATAAACATAGTAACCTCTAACATTTTTGCGATGAAGTTCAAGGATTATTTGCATCATAGTAACACAGGGCTTGGTTTAAGGTGCGATCAGGCTTTAGATAGGTGCTGTCCACCTCAAATCCTCTCTACAAATCCGCAAACTAGTGCCACACCACCACATAATTCAGATCATCCAATTCGCACAACAAATCTGATCGCTAAGTTGCAGTTACCCAAGGCAGGGCACCGTCGTTTCAAGCATAATCATTTGATCTCATCCTTAAGATTGGCAGAGCTTCAAAATGATCTATCAGTGTTGTGTGTCCACAAATTAGCTTGCATTATCATAATTGTTGTAATTATTCATCTCAGTCATTGTTAAATCAATTTGGAGGCATTTTTAATCTAGTCACGGGGGTGTTTTATAATCTTTTGGGGGTATTTTCCTAGAATTATTTTTAATAAAGCCATAATTTATTAGCAAGGGAAAAATTCATTTTAGGAGGTGTTTTAGCATCATTTTACCCATTGTAGAATGTAACCTGTGGGTTGGAGGGGTAGGGGCGTGTTGTAATTTATGGACTTGTTGAATATTTTAAGCAATACGTCAGTTTTTTTTTAAATTTTGGTTCTATCAAAAGTCCAAAAATAAAACAATTTTTTAGGTTTTCAATAATTTTAATGGAGGGGGTATTTTAGTTTTGTATGTTTTTCAGTAGTTTGGGAGTTAAAACATAGTTGAGTGCTTTTAAATAGGAGTATTTTTAATGTAGTCATGGGGGCACCCAATTTTTTGGGGGTTCTTCATATAGTTGGGTGTTTCTAATAAAACCATGGTTTATTAGTAAGGGAAATTCATTTTAGGTCCCTTTTTAGTATCATTTTGCCCTTGGAATATTTGGTTTTGGGTAGGAGGGGGAGCACATTTTGAGACGAACAAATTTTGCAAAGCTACCACGAATTGCAATATTTCATTTTCATGATGCCTCTAGGTCATGTTTACAGGTCAAATCATCATGATTGAACTACTACATTTAATGCATGACATCATCGCAACAATGGTGTCTCTGGCTTATTCTTTATAAATCACTAAAGAGCATCATGATTGAACTACTACATTTAATGCATGACATCATCGCAACAATGGTGTCTCTGGCTTATTCTTTATAAATCACTAAAGAGAAATAAGAACATTTTCATTTTTATCTATCTCAGTTACCCATTCGTCACTTTTATAAGATGTAAATCTTGAAATAAATTTTAATTTCTTTCTCAACAAGTTTTGTTGATTGCGAAAATGCTTTTCACATGCTACCTAAATGCTAGATACCACTCGACTCGTTCTTAAATGCCCCTCTCATGTACAACCAGGTATATTGAAAGGATGAGCTTCTTCCATGTACGAATGGGTATATTGGGAGGGTAAGCATATGGAGAGGTTTGGTAGATTGGTTTGTATAAAGAAAATGAATCCTATTGGAGTGATAAGGAACAAATCCACCTCCATTTGACAACAAGTCATAAGTTGTAATCATGTCCACATTATACACCGATGACATTTTTTGTGCAAATTAATGTCAGTAATCATTGAGAAGTAAAGACAATAACTGAATGCTGGCATCAATACAAGCCCTTGTTTATGTAGATTTGCAATCAATACAAAATGTTGCAAGAAGAAATTGATAGGTTGTTATATCAATTACAAGATTAGATACACATAGCCTTAGCAGAGAAGAATGATCTGAAGAATGATGTTTCTTCTTTGAGCATCTCCACTCAGAAGGCTAGTGAAACATAGAGTCCTTGAAGAAAGTGTCTTTCGTGTTACAAAACAATATTGTTGTGTTTCAATAAAAAGGTGTGTTGTCAAGACTCATCATGGATATGTTACCTATTGGTTTTCTTATTGATAAATCTCCACCTTTTTTGTGTCTTGGAGATAGTAAGACCGAACAAACATTGTATTGGCCTTGGTGTGTAGGTGTTATTAATTGTCATATACTAGAATATTCCAAACACATCAAATTTATATCTAGAGTTATTCTAAACAATAGTTGAGTCTTCACTTGTTGATCAGCCACTTGAAATTGGCAAGTTGGCAAGTCAATTAAGATTCATAAGTGACTTTCACTACAACCCATCAAGACCAAGCATATTGTCATTTTGGATGTTGAGGAGATACCTTGAGTGATTGTTCTGATCTACATTCTTGTCTATCATATTGTCAATAGACATTCTAAAAAGCCTTGCTTTGTCAAATATTTGCCTACCAAATTATTGAGGTGTATGCATTTTGGATTGGATAGATCACTTGAAACGGAATACTAAGGCTCGCCAATTGTCCAAATCTTATTGGAGAGTCCAATCCACCATCCGAGATGATAGCTTGTCTAGTATTGATGTGGATGTTATTGTTGATTTAGTTGATAATAAACTCTACCATTACATAAATTGTTGAGAATTGGTACAAAAGCTTGTTAAGATGGTCTACTTATGATGTGGATGTTGTCAATCTAATTGATGATGAGCTTAGCATTGTAGATTCTGTGAATACTTGTACTATTGAGCAATAAACTACTAAGAGAATTGTATGGTTGCACTCAATTCCCATAGAGGATGATCATGCACTTAGTACCTACGATTCCCAAATTTGATTGGGATATTGATAATGAGCATGCTGAGATTGCTAGATATGCAGCTCAATACTGAGTATGAGGCTATGGATATTGCCTCTTTTTTATTATACTTTTGCAATTGAGTTGTAAGTTGAAAACTTGCAACACTTGCTTACAAATTTTTCCATAAAGTTGAGAACCTGAAAGGGTGACTTAAACCTAGGCTGGTATCATTGAGTTGTTCATCTCTATTCACAGGTTCATATAAGTTGTTCTCTTTCCAAGGGATCTTTACAACGGCTTTCCACTCTCGTTGGGGGAAGCATATTGTAAATCACAACATATTGCCTCTCATCACTATAGCATCTCAATAAGTAGTAATGTACTATAGCATCCCAATAAGTAGTAATGTTCATTTTAGCATTTGAGCATCTGAGACTGCACACCATAAGCTTTTTGTTGGCTATGCATGAAGCAAGATCACCATACACCTAATTTTCAACATAGTTTTTATTGCCATAGGATCTATTTTTTATATGTTAACACTTGTCTTCGTTTGAGAGCATTGTGGATAAGAAGTGGTTCACATTTTCTGCTTGATAGAAAGTTAGGTCATTGAGTCCATTCTACATTAAGCTTTTTGATAACTGTGCATGGAGCGAGATCATCATATGCCTTCATTTTCAACATTGTTTTTCTTGCCATAGGAGCAATTTTTTCAACATAAGTTTCCTTGCCATAGGAGCAATTTTTTTGTGTGTGGACAGCAAGTGGTTGATATTTGCAGCTTGACATAGAGCCAAGTCATTTAGTGCATGCTTCAGCACACTTTTGGGTTACTTATGGGTGCAATTAGCTTGGGCTGTCCAGTTTTTAGGCCACATGTTGAAGCTACACAGATTTACATTAGTCATGGGTGCAATTGACCTGCATTCACCAGTTCTCACCCTCTTTGGAGATAGTCATAACAAAAGTTGAATAGTCATAGCATTGTGGACAATTGATTTGACTTGAGAAAACAAACTCAAGTCATTACCAAGTGAATATCTTGGTTTTTGAAAATTCTAAAACTGTATTAGAGAACAAGCTATCAAATAGGCAAAACCTTTTATAGAAGAATAGAGCTTGATATCAATCAATTGAGGTGCCATAAACGAGTTGACCAATGCACAACACAAACAGTGGTTTTACCACTACCTTGCAGATTAAGGGGGGATGTAACACTTTTTTACATAATCCTAGGTTTAGTCGATAATATTCATATTTTTTTGATATTTTCTAGATACAGTAGAAATAAAATAGTCATCTAGAAGATGAGCTGAATAGTCATTCATCTTGATAAATATATACATTCTATATGAAATGGAATTTGAGTTTCATTGAATACTTGTTTAATTTCCTGTTCATTTCTTTTTGTTAATCTTTCATGTACATTTCATTCCCAGACCTATATTTAAGTGCAAACTGGTATTGATGAAATAAAATTAAATGCAAATGGAGGGTTCCAAGGTGTTCTTTCCCTATTATTTTACAATGTTGTGGAAATAGTTATCAAAATGCTACACAGACAAATTGCCATTGCAACAATATGTATGGTTTTACCTAGTGTTTCTTAGCTTCAGGGACATTTTGGGGTCTGTACTTCAGCTTTGGGGAATGGACCAGTAATTTATCCTTAGCTTTATTTAAAGCATTGTTTGTTCTTTCAGAAGTTTTGAAAAACAGAGATCTGAAATATCGCAAAGATTTTTGAGACACAAAAATGAAGAGGTCATATATTTATTGCTACCCCAGAATAAAATTGATGTACATGAGACTAATCCAAGATGGGCTTCCATACAAACAATCTTTGGTAATTATTGGACATTTTTGCTATTTGTTTTATTCTTTCTTTGTTTTTAAAGATCTATATCATTTCTACAGACTTAATCTGCTATTGAGACAATTCTGTGTTTTAATGAGTGTTGCACTACCTTTTACCTAACTCTTATATGAAGATTAAAGTAACATTGTTTACTGGTAAGCTGACTACTTTGGAATGCAACTTCTAGGAGTCATATATAGACAGAAAAAAAACTTGATTTGAAGTTTTCAGATGTCTGGAGACATCTCCTTATATTTCTCTGAGATGTGGAAGCATTTTTGATGCGTGAGACGAGTATCAGGAGGTTAGGTTACGAGTTTGATATATATGATGTGCTATTATTCTGTTGTTCAACTTGATTGTGATTAGTTAGTGTTTGGTTGCTTGACAAGGTAAAACTTAAGAAGTCTTTATCTATGCTTGCTCTTTAATGTGTACCTCTTTGCCTTTTTTACTAAATTAACTACCCTAAGTTGTTTAATGTGTAGTTAAGTCTGCAGTTTCTGCCATTTAGCATGGCTGTATGCAAATAAACATAACATTAATTGGGAACAGGAGAAAATATGAGAATAGGCCTATGCCAATTGCTTTTAGTTTATTGGCTATAATAAAAGATTTGAGATATCTGTTATTTGTCAGCAATTGCCTTGGGTATTCTATGTAAATGGTAGCTTGCTAAATTTTTGTAACTAACTAAAACCTATAGCTTTTCATTTTTTTTCCTTAACATTAGTCTAGAGAGTAGATTAGTGTGTTTGAAGCAGAGTTCCATGACTCGCCGCGAGTCATGCGAGTTATGATGACTCGCGGGTCGAGTAGTCCATGGCGGGTTTTCATGACCCGTGGCCATGACTCGACGAGTCATGGGTTATGACCGCATGATTCGCGAGTCATGTCATGACTCGCCGAGTCCATGGTCTATGACCCGGCCGCGGCAGTCATCTTGGACGACTTAAAAAAAACATTAAAACACATGCTTTTTCTTATTTTTTTTAACAAGTGTCTTCTAATTTGCCCTAAAAAGCATTTTGATTTTTTTTACAAGTGTCTTCTAATTTTCCCTAAAAGGCACTTCACGAGCAGAGGCTATGGCTTGTCAGTCATCCAGGGCCTACCTCAGACGCATTTCTAGGAGGGAGACAAACTACTTTGAGGATGAGGCTGAGCTAGAGCCTGAGCCATAGACTTGTTTTTTATTACACATATGTTTGGGAACATTTGATGTCATGGATTTCATGGATCTTATATACATTTGACACTATTTATAATTCTGCATATCTATGTTTTCTATTTCCTTCAGCTACAATTTATGTTTGTATTTATGCGATGGATGTATTTTTATGTATGTGATCATATTAGCTTCTATTTGATGATGTTATAGTGTTTTTAAGCTTTATTCAATAATGGGTGCCTGAAACAAGTTTTAAATCCTAAAAAATCTTTGTTTTTCATTTTGCCGAGTCATAGGCGAGTCGTGGGTCGAGTCGACCTTGCCGAGTCATGGGCGGGTCCGAGTCATGGAACTTTGGTTTGAAGTGAAATGTTAAAGCACATGCTATATATGCCTTTTGTATTTAGACTTCTATCATTTTTAACCCTTATTTGACTCGTGGTTTTCAGGAATTCTGATGCTCCCCCTGTTTTACAATTCGCTTTTCAATATACTGTAGTTGTACCTCCTGACGAAAATTTCAAGACAGGGTTGAGTGCACCGGACAGGTATGTGTAGTTAAGGTAGTATTTAGTTTGAGCATCTTTCTTCAGTTTGTATGTCCTGTGCATGCTTACCACACTCTTACAAAGTACTGATTGTGTTTTACTTTTGAATTAACATCTATATTTTATGCAGTTGTAGATATTTGCTCAAACAGCGGTTGAGAATACGGACAGTACAGTATGAAATAGCACAAAATATAAATGAGCTTTATGACAGTGCTAATGCAGAAGTTATTCTTTCTATTCTTGTTCACAAGGTAGAAATCCCAATTCCAGCAATTAGTGCTATTCAATATTTAGACAAAATGAAGTTGTCAGGGATGAGTTGTATAAAACAATTTTTACATAGTGATATTGCTATTTGGATTCAACTGTGTAGTTTTCAAGTCAAACTCATTGGCCCATGTTTCATGAGTAGTGGTTCACAAGAACCCATCTCTCATGAGAATGAACGGAACACCCAGCACTCATTGCATCTAGGTGATGCTCGCAGAGGTGACCACCCGGGTGGTGACCTCTGCGAGCATCACCTAGATGCAATGAGTGCTGGGTGTTCCGTTCATTCTCATGTGAGATGGGTTCTTGTGAACAGCTACTTATGAAACATGGGCCAATAAGTTTGACTTGAAAACTACACAGTTGAATCCTGATAGCAATATCACAATTTGACTTGCTTTGGAAAATACCTCCTATTTATCAATTTTTACATATAAAAGGTACATTTGTTTTGTGTTTCATTTGACAGTTATATACAAAATATCTTGATGGTATTTTCCTGCTGATGGATTGTGGTTGACTCATTTAAGTAACATACCCACAATCTTAGCAGGAAAAACTTAAATTAGAAAATCTGTGCTTTTGGTTCATTTGTACTTGTAGTTAAAGACTACATTTGTTGACCTGCTCTAGAACTATGCTAGGCAATCTGATTGTTGTTTTTCATACCATGATTCCATTCAACTAGATTTGAATTACGATAAGATGCTCAGAATGTGAATTGACAAACATGGATGCGTGCTGTCAGATGCACTTTATTTTTCCCTTGTCAAAATAAGATCACTGGAATGTCTTCCATTTTTATTCTTACTGTTTTATGAGGTTTTACTGTCTATTAAGCATTGTACTAAATAAATTTGAGTTTTGCTGTTTATTAAAATTCTTTTGGGATTCTTTGAACTAGTGTACAACATGTTTGATTTGGCTTTCTCACTTGAGAGATTTGTTAGGTAATTGCAGCATCTTTGGAGCAAGGAGTCAAGGAGGGCAGACTGTTATTACATGATTGGCTTGTTATTCTAACTGCTCAATATAACGATGCCTGCAATCTTGTTCAATTTGGAAAGCCCAATACAGCTAGTCGGCTTGATGTTGCATTTTCACATTGTCCACAGTTGCAGTCCTTGCCAAGACTTGCATTTGCTCTTTTGAGGAGTCCTCTTCTCCGTCTACATGAAGAGGGTGTTCATCCAGACTATCGAATTTATCTTCAATGCCTTTTCAGGTAGTAAATTTGTCTTATTGTTATTTTGATTCTTCTAAATCTTTGTTGACACCTTGAAGTTTGAACTGTACTGTAAGTTAGCTTGGTGGTTACATCCAATGGTTCACCTGTGCTCAGTTAAAGAGTTTAGTCTTCTAGTGTTTGAAGAAATCTGAGTAAATAATTGTCTTTAAAGGCTGAGATAAGCCTACATGTGTAAAGAGGGACATGAAAGAAATCACTGATATTATTTCACAGTATAGAAATGGCAGGGCTTGTTCCTCATTGAAGGAAAAAGTGATCTCATGTAGTTTACGAACATGGCTTTTAAAAATCGTTTCATCCATGTTTATTCTCACAATCTTTTTCTTGTCGGCATGAGAAATATTTTCCTACTCTTCTTTGGTTATTTTTTCTTTTAGAATATTTATATTTAATGGTTACTAAGGCTTTTATTGAATACTGGGTTATTGTGAGGTAGTTAACTTTAGCCTTTTGGACGCAGTGCCCTGGAGCCAAGCTCCCTTCTACGTGCTGTATATCCAGTGCTGTCTTCGTATTCAACTCCAGACAAGCAGGCATATCCTCGCCATTCTCTAAGCCGTGCTGCACTCATAACGAGTGGCAGTCCTATTTTCTTTCTTGATGCATTCACTGTTCTCATTGTTTATTATTCTTCAACAGCAGATCCCGCACTACCATTTCCCCCTCCACAGAACTGTAAGTACAAACTCTCTGACTTTATCAGCTTCTGAGAAACATAGTAGAAGTTGGTCACTCGCTGTTGTGAGGTATTTAGTTTGGAAGAATGTCTAGTAAAGTTGGAAGTGATACTTCTCTTGATTTCTTGAGTTAATTTATTTGCAGTGAGTGTTGTTATAGCTGCACATCTGTTCTGTATACTTTGTATAGGTAATATCTTTTGTTTTGTAAAAAATTTGTCATAGAATTAAAAACTCTATATCAATTTATCAGGATACTGTAATAGATAAATACGATCAGCATAAGATGTGGATACTGGGACAAGGATGTGGTCTTCATCCCTGCACTGGAGCCTACCAAGTGACTAGGACCTTTAGTTGAAAATTCACAAACTATAGAATCCTCATTTATTATGAAAGAACCCATTTGCAGGAGATGTCATGTGGGGCACTTAAATATCTTAGATTTCACCTGAAGTTCTCACTATCCCTTGGCCTTAGCTAGTTTTAGATATCTAAATTAGCCATTGCTTCTGCCCAATTCTTTATATGGAGTCACAAGTGGTTGAAAACTTCAATAAGATGTTGTCCATCATCTCTAAAGATTCACTCCCGTACTAATCCTGGATTTGCTTTCGCTGCTCATCAAAGTTAAACCTAACCCAATCTCTATGAGGTCTCTTTCCGACTTCCTCAGGCTATTCAGACAATGCCAAACTTACTATCAGGAATATGCAAGAAAAGACCGAGTTATTATAAAGCCTATTTTTTTTCTTCTTGAAATTATATATTAGAGAAAAAACTTGAGATGGAAACCTTCATATAATTATCGATGGTCTTTATCTCCACTTGAAGATATGCATTAAAATCAGTATGCAGATTTCTGTTATTTTCACTTATCAATGCATTTAATTTTTTAAAGATCCAATTGTATGTTTATTAAAGAATCTAATACATGTGCATTTTTTATGTATTATTGAGCTACATACTTTGCATGTGCCTTTTTATGTATCATTGAGCTACATACTTTGCTTACTCTCAATAAATTTTGACAGGTCTTTTGCGAGGTACAATTAATAAGTTGAAGCAGGAAAGAAGCATCACACCAAAGCTTCTTTTGATTCGTAGTGGCCATGATAATGCTGAACCTTTTGAGCACTACCTCATTGAGGAGCAAGATGTTGATGGAACAGGATTGAACAATGGGATGGGCTTTGTTTCCTTTCTTGAACAAATTGGCCAAGATGTTGTGGAATATATGAAATGAACATGTAATTGCTAAATATCGATTTAATCTGTTGATCCAAGTTAATTTTTTTTCCAACGAGTTCCAGTGGATTGAGAGGCATAAAATTTTACCAATTGAGAGCTTTAAGATTTTATCTAGGCATTAAAGTGTAATCATAGCAGTTTTGAATCTAGTTAAGGCACTTGCTTCTATATTTGAAGTCGAATGTGCTGAGCCAGCAATCTAGGCCTGACATGTTTTAGCTGATCATCTTGTTCGAGAAAAGAAGAAAGGTGCTTCATAATGGCATTTAACAATTTATCAATAAACATACAGAGCTATTGATTGACAAAGAAATATAGTCAGCATCATAGCACAGCTATCAAACGCACTGAGGCTTTGAGTCACCAAAAGTAAGATGTAATCCAAATAAATGATCTATGATC
This sequence comes from Thuja plicata, assembly GCA_018584345.1. Lineage (NCBI taxonomy): Eukaryota > Viridiplantae > Streptophyta > Pinopsida > Cupressales > Cupressaceae > Thuja > Thuja plicata. The sequence continues at coordinate 3,635,885 of MU226779.1, read as the reverse complement.
TTAATTTGGCTGCTTTGAGATAAACTGGCTGCTTCATGCATGACAAGGTTGTATCTTCAAGCTCAGTTAAATTTAGTTTACTAGATATATATGCACCTAAGATATGTGATACGATGTTTTGTTAGATCTGGTCTTTCCAGTCCAGCATTTTTGAGGACAAAGTCGAACACCTCAAGATGATTTTGGGGCACTTAGTTTTCTGAGATTTTAAGTTTAACTTATCTTAACCAATTAACCTATCCCCACAGAATGAGTTGTTATTACGTTTATTCCAACAAGAAATTGTTGTGTGTTTTTGTGAAGAACATATAGTAGTGATTCAATCTATCAAACAAAAACTGCTTGAATAAGTCACGTATCACTTGTATGATCGCATAAAGTTCGAAATCAAAGGTGTTATACCATGCTATTCTGTAATACTTTTCCTTGGACAACTACAAAAAAGATTGAAGGATGTGATGATCATTCATTGTCTTGATTTTATTTTATATTTGGTGTGAATGTAGGAGTTATAAAATGGTATCTCATAATTTCTCTTTCGACAATTACAAAATATAAATGGGATGAACACATATTGGTTTTGTATATTTCCAATTTTTATTTCAACATCCATCTAAATATGTGAAGGATCTTGATGTGTTCCACAATGGCATCCCTCATAGTCTTTCACAAAGGACAAAGTATATAAAGTGCTGTATATGATAAATTGCAATTAGGAAAAAGTGCTATAAAATATACAACCAGCAAACTGGGCATAGTGGATAAAACTACCAATCAGAGGCTGAAACATTCTAACCATCAAGTTCTGCCATTTGCTTTCTCTCCCCTTCAATGCCGTTGTTTTAGCCATGGCTAGTTTAGCTCAAGCTTGTGTATCAATTTCTTGCTTGGGCAGCATTCACCTCTCTTGGTTGAAAAGGGTTTGGAATAGAAGAGCAACCCATTTTAATAGAACCCAGAGTTGGGAGGAGGAAAAATTTCAGTAGGCAAATTCAGCATACAGGAGTCCTGTGTGAGCATGGAGTAGAGCTAGGAATAATGTGGCATGGAACTTTTTTAAAAACTGTTTGTACAATACAATTAAGACATGGTTGCTTCTTGGGCTGTCAAATTAGAAATCTATAATTTTCGATTCTTGTTGCTGTTCATACTCCATGCGGGGTTCTTTATGCCACATTTGCTGGTCTTATTGACACCAGTGTTGTTTGAGCTATCTCAAGCAAGTCAAGCTTCCTATCCCATAGGGATTGTGTTGCATAATTGAAATTTGTAGAATCTTATGTTTTGCCATCAAGTGAAATGTCTTTAGTATTTACTGTAATGATCTAGACACTTCAGAAGAAATTGTTCTAAGAGAGTGATCAAAAGATATCAAAGATGTCAAAGGTTAGAAAATTACCGTCATTGATGTCAAAGGTTAGAAAATTATTGTCATTGATGTCGAAGGAGAGATCAGATTAGGAGTAGGGGGAATAGCAACATAGAACAATAACTGACAATGACAATGACGACGAGTAAAGAAGGAACAATATCAGCAGTAAAGATGTACAGTGAGAGGGGATTGCAGTCAATAAAGAGCTTAATGTACGAATAGCAAGAAGTGATAATAGTATAATAGATAAAGAGAATAAACGGTTGGAGAGAAGAATCAGACAGTGCATGTTGAAGTGGTTTGAAAAAATGATCTATAAGACATGGCTGCGCTTTTACTCTTATATGATCATTCTTTGTCTATGCTCTACTTTTCTGATAATATGTAGGCTCAACATCAATTTAATATTTTTTTGTGGCTGACTCTTAAAACAGAAGAAACTTAGATTATTAGCCATCCTCAAGCTTGGCGCCCTAATTGGAAATAAAAATGCTAAAACAATTTCATGGGTTGACCCTTGCTTTTATAAAAGTTACCTCCCGGCAATGATATGTAACCCTCCTCACCAGCAATATAATGGGAGCCCTCTGAACCGGCAATATAATAGAAACCCTCCCGTGGAGGGGCTGACCCTTTCATAAGCGCCCAAAGGTTAATGTTAAATAGTCTATACTAAATTGGAGTTGTTAAAGTATTGTTCGTTCGTGTTTAATAAACGACGAGACAATCATGATATGCATATAAATATAGATATATTTATATATATGTACTATATAATATAATTGAAAAGTAAGTATATAATATGCATATATGTGTGAGTGTGTGTGTGTATATATATATATATATATATATATATACTAAGTATGAATAAACTATTGGTTAAGATATGTTAACTAATAGTTATGTAATGAAGTGACATAACCATAAGTATGTACGGTCATGTCTATTCATTACATGACTATTCGATATATATACATATACCCTATTGTTATTGTAGAATCAATCAATAAAAGAGGCAATTGTATTCTACAATCACAAATGGTAATCTGTTTCACACAGCACTTAGATATATTCTCTATACGACGATCCAGATTTTACAACAGGAGTGCCTCCCTTGCAAAGGTTGTATTGTTTGATGTGATCGCTCCCCTTTGAAGATACTATATGTTTTACATTTGAGAGGTGGTAGAAGAGTGTTTTGTGCAAGTCTATTATACATCCACCAGCCATTTGTGAGGGAGAAGATAAATAAAAGGATATTCAAAGCAGATTTAGTGAAGAATTTTTTCCAGATTCAAGAGGAGAATGATAGCAGATTTAGTGGAGATTAGAAGACATCATATAAACATCAGCATGTTTGTAAAATTCTAGAAGGTAAATTTGTACTAAGAGAATATTATAGCAGATTTGGAGCAAATATCTTAAGGTGACAATACCAGATCTAGATAGTTATTGCAGAGTTGGAGCAAAAGTTGTAGTAGATTTGTGAAGAAAAGTATAATTGTTGAAAAGATTGAATTGCTCATCCTCTATTGTAGAAGCAACATTCATAAAGTGGAAATTTGTTTGGAAGTTGGTGCTTCCTAAAGCAAATATTGGAGTCTTTTGCTAAGCTAGTGCTTAGTAGTGGAGGTTGGCGCCTTTGAATTGAGGAGATCGATGTGGTTCCTACAAAGTTTGTAAAAGTATAATATAAATAATATTTTGATGTGGTTATTTTCCATTAGGGTTTCCAAGAAAATCTTGTGTTTTTCTTGTGTTGGGTAATGGTTGCATCTTATGTAAATGATAATGTGTAATTGATGTTATTGTGTATTAAGCTAAAAAAATTAAAGATTGTATTATATTGATTGACATGCATAGTCCATATAGTCGACGACTTTAATTTAGGTACATTTAGACACTACATGACATAAATAATGGTGAGTATCCTCGATTGAAGATAAAATAGAAGTAATTTTGTCACTCTAGGAAATGGATGAACTAATTTTCTCAAAGGATTGTTCGTGAAATTGAAGATTGATCATTTTGATATGTTTTGAAAAAAATAATATTTTCTTTTATATCAATAAATGACTAAGAACTTTGCTATTCTTGTTAACTTTAAAAGTTGCCAAATCTATGCTCAAAACCACAATGGCAATTGATGAGAAGGGATTGTACAATATCGTGGGTCTTAAGATATGGTGGTGAGGGAGATGGTAAGATACATGGTGTATAATTAGAATGTACCATTTTGGTGTTGTAAATGCCTAAAACTGTAAATCTAACATGACAAGTGTGTCAATGACTAGGATCTTGAAAATAAGTAAATAGAAATTTGATTACGTGACAATTGACACGAGTCTTTGTGGTTTGTTGAAAGTGTGTTTGGCTTGATGAATGTGCATTGGCCTTGGAAAACATGAGCATGCAGCAACGATCTAAATATTGTCAAAAGTAACAACCTCACATTGATCGGTTTATATTTGTATTTGTTTTTTGCTAGTAATAATCCAATACATTCACTTTTGGTTTCTCAGATGTTTCTTCATCGGTAAGAGCTTTGCCTCGGTACCTGCAGTCTTTGGCAAGGTGACCTAGCTTGTGACAATGGAAGCATGCCATGCCAGGGTTTCTCCAAGATCTTCTATTGTTTCTGCCATGTAGCAATATGCAGTTTGCAACAATATGTCCATATCTTCCATAGACTAAACATGATATCCTTGTATTATAGTCCCATCGAATAGATGTACCCTGTCGGTTGCTTGGCGTATTCTGTTGGTTCATTACCCATTTGCCATTTCTCTTTTGTGATATGCATTCTTCATATTTGTGACCATACTTGTTGCAGTGACCATCGAACCTTGGCTTTCTTGTATTGTTTCCAGTCTTTGATTTGCATTCAAGTGCTCGACACCCATACTTATTACAGTTATAGCAATATCCATCAAACTTGGGTGAACTCGGTGACTTACCCCTTTTACTTTTGCATACATTTGCAGTATGTCCAGGTTTCCCACAGTAGTAGCAACTAGGCTTGTTTGAATTCGATGGGGTAGAAGTGTCTTGATTGTCATCTTGTTTGGAGGACTCACCTCTCTCAGTAGTGCTCTTACTATTGAATCCAAGTCCAGTTTTGTCTTTCAGTTGTCTTTGACCTTTAAGTTGTACATCCAATGATCTCAGTGTTTCTTCATTTCTCTTTAGTACCTCATTGGATTCTTTTTCAGATTTTAGTTCTTTGGCCAATCTATCAGCTTCACACTTCAGTGCTTGCCTCTCAAATTATTTCTTGGTCAACTCTATATTTGACCTCACTAGTTGATCAGTCATATTATAGTGTACTTGTGTTATCCTGATGATCTCATTTGTTCTTCTCAGCTATTCTTGTCTCAAATTGTCTTTTGTCTTCTTTAGCTAATTTCAATGCATCTTCAACTGCTCCCTTAGAGTCAAGTATCTCACTCATTCTCAATGCTTGTGTTTCTTGATCTATCTTTTCCAAGTTCAGTTGCTCAGTAAGTGTCTTGTTCTTTTCCATGAGTTATGCAATGGTTGAATCAGCTTCATCACTCAGACTACTTTCAGATGTTGTCTCAAGAGTATCAACATGGTCTTGTGCGGATTTCAGTTCACTACACAACTCCTTTCTCACTTTTAAGGACTTTTCTAACTTTCTTTTAAGATCTTCAATCATTTCTTGTGCACTCTCCAACTCAAATTCAAGACTATCAATCTTCTTAGATTGCTTGTAGTTTTCCATAGTCATGATCTTTACTCTTAGGTGGTTAAACCCTTATCTCAAGAGTCCAATCTCTGATACCAATTTTTGGATTAATCTATGGAAAGGTAAGTGCTGAGAGGGGAGGGGTGAGTCAATACTTATAAATTTTTTAACTACTATTCTTTACTCTTCACCGAACTGAATATCATTCATAAAACATTGAAAAGCATGTAAAGTAAATTAGAAAACCACGATAGGTAACTCCATGATTTTTGGTCATGCAGAAATCCTTTGTTAGAGGAAAAAAATGCAGTGGGGATGACACCCACAATCCTTCACTACTGCAGTATAAAGGTTGCTCGGTTAGAGCTACAATGTTAGCTACTTCTAATAGCTTACCCTGTTAGGAGTATTATATTTGGTTAAGAGTACAAAAGACTTATTCAGTCTACCTTGTAAAATGATTTTACAATCTCTCATCTAAGAGATGAACCCGGTTAGAGGATTTACAAAATAAGACTTGTTAGAGTCTACCCGCTGAATGAGATTTCTACTCTCCTAACTATTACAAAAGCTATTACAAATATGTCTGCAAGTATGCATCAACCATAATGTTGTTCATACTCTTTATGCTCTGTAAGTGCATTACCTCATTCTGCACTCGGTAAATTTTCTATTCTGCACCTTAGAACTTCTGCATTCTAACTCCTTTAGGTATGTCGCTATAACTACTTCTGTCTCTACAATATTCACCATCATCTGTCATCTTCATGTTCTGTTCCTTTTAAATGATCTTAAGGCGGTTAACCTAATTTAGATCCTTCTTGTGCGTTGGATTTGAAGCGGTGCAAGGTTGGTTTCATTCCCAACATATTTATTATGCTTGTCTTTCATTGGTTGAGTTTCCTCGTGATCATGTGCAATCATGTTATTGCAATCCCAATGTTCTACCTAACTTCTATCTTGAATACTGTGAAAGCTTTCCCACTCGGTGTCTAGGTTCAATGTAATCAAATTTGAATTTTTATGTCGGCTCTTGTGTATTCGGTAGTGTTCTCTAATCTTGGTCGGTGACATAACGTCTGCTTGGTGACGAACTATGCTCGGTGACTCAGTGACTAACACTGATCGGTAACTGTCACTGCTTAACTCGGTGCTAACAAATATTCGGTGCTCGGTGTCATTGATACTCTGCTTTACTGACTGTTTGCCTTAGTGTATTCTTCCTTTTACTGATTATCTCCATAGACTGTCATGACTTTGACAACACTAATGACAACAAACTATCCTATAGGAGTATCATAAAGATGATTGGATTAAGGCAATGAAAGAAGAATTAGATGAAATAGAGAATAATAACACTTGGACTTTAGTACCTAGACCTAGTGACAAGAATGTTATAGGTACTAAATGGATTTTTAGGAATAAGGTGAATGAGAAAGGAGAAGTGATCAGAAGCAAAGAAAGGCTAGTTTGCAAAGGGTATGCACAAGAAGAAGGACTAGACTATGGAGAAACTTTTGCACCTATTGCTAGACTTGAAGCTGTAAGGATACTTTTAGCATATGCTGCTTATAAAGGATTTAAGGTATATCAAATGAATGTAAAATCTTCTTTTCTAAATAGTGTGTTAGAAGAAGTATACTTTGAACAACCAGAAGGATTTACAAATGATAAAGGTAAAGACATGGTATGTAAATTTCATAAATCATTGTATGGATTGAAGCAAGCTCCAAGAGGATAGTATGAAAGATTGCATGCATATCTTATTCAGATTGATTTTACAAGAACTAGTGACAATAGCAATGTATACCTAAAATATGAAAGTGAAGACATAACATTGATTGCTGAATTTTTGTTGATGACATAATATTTGGTGGAAATGAAATGAGCAGGTGATTTTCAGAAGAAATGAGGAAGGAATTTGAAATGTCCATGATACAAGAAATCAAATTCTTTATTGGACTTCAAGTACAACAGATAAAGAAAGGAATACACATAAGTCAATAAAAATATGTGAAGCAATTTCTGAATTTTTTTGGCATGGAAGACTCAAAACTAGTGGGAACACCTACGGTCACAGGCTGCAAATTATTTGTTGAGTGTTGTTTTTTCACAAGTCAATTGCTAGGAATTCGAGATCTAATTTCCTCTCTTGAAAGAATAACAAAGTTATTCCTAAGGTTCTCCGTAGTCATGGTACAACTTTTTAGTAAACTCAGTTGAAGATAAATGTGAATGTTCACAAGGAGGCCTTTGCTGGTACATTTCAAGACTTTAAGGTGCAAAATGAACTTTAGTAATTTTTTTTGCATCTTTTTCGATTTTCAATGTATGCAATTTCCTAATAATGCAAATCTAACTTTAACACCACAATGATTTATTATTTAAATCAATTTCAAACAAAGACCAAAGTCTAACGGACATAAACCATCGTAGAATCACGCTTGCAAATTAAATGATGAGAAAGATGGAAACCCATAGAACTTGAATTAGATCAAACCACAATTCTTTGTTCAGCAGATGCAATCTTTTGAAGAAACTTTTACCCAGATGCAAGATTTTCCAAAATCTATCAAATCGTAAAGCCACAAGATGCACGCACACACGAGACCGATTTATCTTTACATCAATAGAACTAATCTTTCCAATCATTCATCACAACAAGATGAATTAACAACATCAAACTCCAATTTAATTGATCGCAGATCCATACAAAATAAACACAGCTAGCTCTCTAAAATGAATGAATAAGAATAAACACACATTCGTAAATTTTGAATAGATAGTAGAAGAAATCACACCATGAATGAAGCACCAAAAACATGTATCTTTATTGCATAAAATATCCGACCATTTTACATTGTTCTAATGCAATATATAATGCTTTAATTGCAAAACTCAGAACCCTGAAACTAGGGTTCTGATTACACTAAAACAATGAAATAAAGATAAATCTAGAGATTACCTAAGAAAATATACTCCTAAGCTGACAATTGACAAGATTGCATGGATATTTAATCCATTTACATCTCATTTGCACAAGAAATCAGGGCAAAAAATGCCCAAGAAACAAGAAATCAGAACTGGAGCTCCATTATTTTGAACTGAAGTCTTCATCTGAAACTTGTAGTTCTCTTTGGAATCTTTGTCTGAGATTCTTTGTGTGAATGCAACTGATTGATATCCTTTAGTTAACCCAAAAGAAAACCAAACCTTCAGGTAGTTTGATCTGAAACAAATCCTTTATGCAAATTTCTCTCATGTTGGAATGACCCGGAAATTTTGGATCTCGACCCTTACTCTGAAAGTTGGAAGGATGAAAATGGCTAAGTATAGATGCTTAGGACCTCCTAAATTTTGTACTTTCGGAGTTTGAAAGGCCAAAAAGATGAACCTGGGAAAATGGCTAAGTGTCAAAATCTCCACTCTACAAAATTTAACTAAGTCCAAATCTGGATACTTAGTCAGTTTGGGAGGATGTCCCGATGGGAATCTTGGAGCCTCTATACTATCTCTTGTACCTTGTCATAGTCTGCTACTTTAACACCATTGAGGCGTTGCTCTTGCTTTTCTCTAAAGGTGTTCAACTCAAAAGTGAAGAATTTGATCTCTTCTTTATGTTTTGACATTCTTTGCATCTCCTCCTTGAATATGAAAAGTTGTTGGAGGTCCTCCTTACTGTTGATACCAACCAAAATCCCTTTAAATTTCTGCACATTGTTCTTTATAGGGTACAAGACTTGTTTTTCATCATCTTCATACAAGTCCAGGTCTATACCTATGAAAAAATTCTTTATTTGTTCAACCCACTCCATAACTCCTTTATGTCTCTTGCCAATCATGTCCAAGCATTTTTCCTAGACCTTTATTATTTTGGCTATATCTTTGATCCAAGTTTCAAAATTATTGAGATCTGAACCTTCATATAGCTTGACCAAAATTTGGAAGCGCTTCTTCCTTATTACTTTTAAGTCCTTTAGAACCTTTTTCCATCTCTCTCTTTAGAAATATAATCCCCGCTCATCCCCCATCATGTTCTCCAATTTGGTGGCTTCTATGAGGAGGATTCTGAAAGGCTTCATGGTTTTCTTGATGATATTCTCCCCTAATTTCTCAAAACCAGTCTTCCAATCTGTACAGGCTTGAACGAAAGAATTCGTTATACCTTCCAAAAATTTAAGAGTAGTTATTTTATCTAAGATAACCTGTAATGAGGCCTCTGGGAAGTCTAGGTCAATGGGACCTGCTATTTTAAGAATGAAGTTCTTTAGTGCTTCATTTTGTTGTTAGTGAATTTATCTTTTCTTCGTCTTTATCCACGAATCCTAGTGAATGCTTCAGTCCTAAAGCCACCAGTGTTTTACTTCCTTCTCTAGTAGGTTCACCTAGGTCAACCTCTTCAAAGGTATAATCTACCAGCGTTATTTTTTGACTGTATGGTACTTATTGTAAGTACTGCCACTTGTGCCTTCCATCGACCCTTATCTTCCTGAGTAACATATGACATTGTCCTTGCCAGTGGAGTGGATTCACCCCGGTGGAAAGTTTGGCCTAAAAATCCCATGTTTGTGTCCTCCTCTTTGATGTAAACCCTCCTTCTTGGTTGTATCTCTTTAGTAAACAATGCCAGTTTGGTGAAGGCAATGACTGACTCATATGGGGCAATTTTCAAAATCAAAGTTGTTCCTCCTGTTGTTTGGACCACTATTTATTTCTCTCATTTTGTTTCCTTCTCTAAAGTTTCTCTAATTTCTGAATACTCTTCTTCTGGAACTTATCCTGTCATGTCTCTTAGTTTCCCCCCAGTGGTGGTATCTGGCTCCTCTTTTCTTTTTCACATGGAGGGGTACTTTATCTCCTTGTAGATTCCATCCCACCTTGGGATTTTTTAGCATCTTCTTATGAACTTTCCAATATTTTTACCCAAAGTATTTTTACCGGCCTCTTCTTTGCTTGAGAAGATGGTGTTGACCTTATGGATGGAGGTAATTGGGTACTTGGGTAATTGAGTCTGATGAAAAAATGGGAATAGAAGGTGGAGGACTGAGAATTTGAATAGAAGGCGGAGGAGTGGGAGTTTGAACAGGAGGTGGAGGAGTGGGTATATGAGTTGGAATGATGAGAGGAGGAGGAGTTGGAGTGGAAAAACTCTGTCCTACATATGTGTCCTTCCTAGCCTCCTTATCTACAGGTGTGTCCTTAGGAGGTTCTCCTTGCTCTATCTATGATGATTGGAAATTTGGGAGCCGTGGAGTAACTTGAACCTCTACCTCCTTGTCTGTGTCTACAAACTCTTTGGTGGATGAAGGCATATTTGTATCCACATTCTTCCCCGAGTCTGATTCCATGAGTGTTTTTTCAACCGCAGGGATAGTGAATTGGGGCGGAGGAGTAAGAGTAACATGTGGGACCAATGGTACCTGTCCCTTAACATTCACTTCCGCAATATGATTAAGTGGGCCTGTCATTTGATCCTTGAATCCTGCAATCTTTTGAAAGTCAAATATATAAAACTCATCAGGACCAAGAATATCGTTGGGATCTCCTGTTGACGGGGTTTTGCTGACCGGGTCCGCCAACAGTCATAAGTTGTCACTGGGTACCGGCCAACTCCGCCTGCAAAGGTTATCCGGGGAAGTTAGATTCTCAAGGCCTCCAAGCACCTGGGTGTCGGGTCACGATGGTGCGGGGCTCGGTTGGGAGAGGTGACTATTTTCGAGGGGGGTAGCTGGTTTCTTTAACTCGTTCTCTCTAGAGATTCAGTAAGGTGAGGTTCCTCCAAGCATTCTACACTTAGAAAATAAAATAAAAAAGATCCTGCAAGGTCAGAAGTACTTCATCTAACTATAGTTATGCTTAAACATTCAAAACATCGATAATGCTCTGATATACTACACTAAATACCGAAGAAATACACAACCATCAGCTAGTATTTTATCAGTAACAAGGGAAAAGAGGTCGTTAATCTACTTGACATATCAGAACAGAAGACATTAAGAACATGAAACATAAAATACCATTAACTCAGAAGTTTGAATGCCAACAACATCATTGCAAAGAATTCTCCCTTCTTCATTAATGTCTCTTCCAGCGAGCACTGGTGCATGATACAATGGTGGCTCCAGGGGAGCATCTAACTAAATAATGGAGCATTGAGCTCTGCAATTAAAATAAAAAATCACTTTTCTATTACTGTGGACGGCAAAATCATCAATTTTGCCGACCTTGGAAATAGGCCGGTCTTACTATTTATACACTTTCTTCTAACCCTAACCCTAACCCTATTTACATCATGTTTCAATAAAATACAATATCCGGGGGCCGGTACTACCTACGCCACCCTACAAAAGACCTCGAGATGGAATAGGCCTGACATGTCAAAAGAATGAGACAAGAATATATAGCGGAAGAATTGGCCTTGAGAAGAGACCTAGGAGAGAGAAGGAAGAAATCAGACCCTCGGGGATCGAGGCTACATGCCTCATAAATGGGAAATGCGGCGCCCTGTCTCCAATGTGCCAGGTGTATCTCTGAAACGGCGCCTCGAGAAGACCATCTGTCAGAAAGCCAACTATTGATCTGACGTCCCCTTGATGTAGCCAACTACCTTCTGACAGTCTTTATTAACCGCTTCTGAAAGTGATCGGTCGGCCTCGGGGACCAGGACACGGATCACTTGAAAGAATACAAAATTTGGGATCCGAGACTCCGGGATCCGAGAACTTACGTTCTGAAAGAATAAAGAATACTAAATGTTTGGGTTTTCTCTGGCCTCCGGAGAAACCTTATTGTTGTTTGTTATCATTGAAGGCCTGGAGGAGGCAGGAGATGCCATCTTCGTCGATATCCTTCAGGCTGACCCTTCGGTACTTAGCCACCTCAATTTGTTCCCCCAGGTCCAGAACATTCTCCTTAAATTCATCGGCCATTTTTGCCGCGTCATGGCCACTAAGAACCATATGAGTTAATCTAGTCATTTGAGCACCATCTATTCACTCCGGGGACTGATATCAGGACTTCATCATTTCATCAAAATTCCCCAAAACTGAATCTTCTAGCGTGCACGTATCTGTACTGAGGGGGTCAGCCGTAGAAATTTTTGTTACAAAAGACATGTATAAATTGAAAGAATATTTCACTGCATTGACCTTCTCCTGTAGAGTCCCCACCAGTTGCTTGGTTACCTCCAATGTGAGGTCAAGTCTAGAGTTTTGGGTTCTCACGAAATCCAATGATTCATCCTCTAGAATTCCGGATTCAGAAACCATTTCCTCCCCTAGGCTGAGGAGTTCTTCAAGCTCTACCTTCCATGCTTGATTGTTTTCAATATCACCCTCCCATAGGTCAATGAGAGTCTCTGCCTGGTGTAGAACATGTCGGGCCGTATATAAGTCCGGGAGGGTGGATACCAGGAAATGCCGGGTGTTCCCTATTTGCAGAGCGACCCATTCGTCAACCGCCTGGGCTTTCTTCTTCATTACTCGCAAGGAGTCTATGTCACTCTGCGATAGTGGAGCCTCAGATGTGGAAGCCTCCGGAGGGGCGACATTGATAGGTCAGGCCAGCTCAGTAAGCAACCCCATAAGGTTTGCGTTTTTCTCCTTTTCTATTTTGAGCCTTTGGGCCTCTTTTTCATAACGAGCCTCCACTGCCATAGCTGCCTCCTTCAACAGGTCCACCTCGCCCTATTTTCCCCTCTTTCCCAGTGATACCTCTGTAATGTTATAATCTCCGGGCTCTGTGGTTGCTTCATTAGCATTTGGGGGAGGTATCACCACAATGACAACTGTTTCTCCGCCCAGCCTTGTTCGAAGAGTATGAACCGTCCGGGCTTTCTTGGCCTTTGGTAGGGCCCGGACCTGAGCCATCATTTTGGCCAGGGAGAGAGGAGCTCTGGGAGTGGACGAAGCCTTTCTTTTCTTGCTCTCCACTAACCACTGAGGTGGCAGTGGTGGCTTATTTTCCAAAGTCTGTTCTTTTGGTTCTTTCCCGGTGCCCTGCAACTGTTCTTCCTCAGTGGTGTGGGTCTCATCCACCCCTTTGCCTGTGTCTTTTACTTTATTGACAATATCCGCCCCAACAACATTTATTTCCTCAGCCTTGTCCTCTGTATCCATCGCTTCATTTGGACTCCTGTTGGCTTCTTCGGGGATTTCTTCCTCTTGTTGCCTCTCTTGTTCCTCGACATCTGTCGCTGGGGTTTCTTTTTGTATCGGCACATCCTTTGGCAATAGTGGAGGTACTGGGCCGAGATTTAAAGTCTGGACCGCGGTAATTACTTGCCCAAAGGTCGCCCCTGGGAGTGGCATTTGGAATGTGGCGGCTGGGGTTATGGTTACTACCGTAGGTCCGGTTCCCCCAGCATATGTCGTTTGTTCGTTCTGCCTTTGTTGGTCCACCCCCAGATCTTGCATCTCTGGAGCCTCAGAGGCGATCTCTGGCTCTGCTTCCTTTTCCCCTTTATCCACTCTCTGCTCATGTGCAGGTTCTTATTCCATAGCTTCCTCTTGGGCTGGGACTTCGGCCTCTGTTTGCTTGGTGTCCCCCTGCAGGTTCCCGAACTCGTCGGTTGCAAAGACATCATCAAATTCATCCTGCAAGGGAGGACTAGCTGGGACTTCAGCAGGCTCTGTTTCTCTCTCTGGCTCCGAGAAACTAGAAGAGAGGATCTCCACTTGTGGGGTCTGGGGATGAGCCAACCCTGGCTCTGCCTTAGGCTTTTGGTTAAGCCTCTTTCTTCTTCGGGTAACTAAGGGTGGCCCTGCATCCCTTAGGGTTGCTTGTTCCATTGGATCTACCCCCATTGCCTTTACCATCAAGGCTGCCAATGATGGGGAGGAAGGCGGATGAATTGGCCTGGCCATGAGTACTGGAGTGGCCAGCCGTGTGATTAACTTCTCCCTCATTCGTTGGGAGGCTGCCACAGACTGCTTTATTTGTTATTTTATGGGGACTTCTTGCACAAGAGGAGTTGTATCTATTCCTTTCCCTTTATCCACTCTCTGTGAAGAAGTCCCGGCCCCCGGAGTTAACTTTGGTACTGGCTGGGCTGCTTTGCAGACACTCCCGGGGCACATCTTCTTGAAGTAAGCATGGCTGCGCTCGACCACCTCTCGGGTGAAGTCCTCAATTGTTGGCCCTTCTTGGGCATCCCAATTTACCTGTGGGAGGGCCATTGTATCGATCCCCTTTTCTTTGTACTGGGGATCGATCGTGGGGCTGACATCTGAGAAGTCCTCCGGGAACCTCCAGAGTTTCAACCTTTCCATCATGCCCACTGTCATCCTGACGTAGTGTCATCTTCGTACCTCCACTTCATCCTGACAATCTTCCCAAAATTCCTCCATATGGTATTGATGGGGTTCTGAAGCCCGGGAAAGTGCCGCTGCAATCTTGCCGTACGGATCAAAATTCTTCCGCGTCAAGTAGAACTCTTCCAGGTTGTAGCTTTTAAGCTTGTTCTCTACCTCTTTTGCGGTGGCAGACTGCATGAATAGTTCCCACAAGTGATTGGGAAAGGAATATTGGTTACCTTCTTTAAGGCAAAGAATGCATGCACCTCTATCATCTGCCTGCAGTATTTCAAGAGAACTATCTTGTCCCCACAGTGTTTGGGAAACAAGTAGGGTTTCCCGAAGAAGTCGGTGACCCTAATATAAGTGTGCTATTGGAATTGGATGTAATAATTTCTGTAGCTCCGGACCAAATTCATCGCCTCTGTGGATAGGCGATATCCTGCGTCCCGGGTGGGTGTGAGCAGGTGATAGTAAACGAACGCGTTGTTTACTCTGCAGAAACTGGGGAAGATGGCCTCCCATTGAATCTATGGGAAGTAATCCCATGGGGCTTTTTGATCCAAGCTAAGCCTAAGGACACAGTTTGTGGGTAGCCCATGGGCGTGGGGCCTTTGCTATATCAGGGCCCAGAAAACATAAGAAGTCATGTAAAATTTCTTCTTCTTGGCTAGTTTGAGGAAGTGGAGTCGACGTGGTTTGAAATTATAGTTGCCTAGTCGAAGTACCCTCCCTTAGTGGAGATGCCAAGGAGGAAGTAATACATCCATGGAGCGAATTCCTGGGCAGAGGGTTTCCCAAAGACTCGGGACAGTGCTATCATTCCCATCTGGATGCTCTCTTTGAACTCAGACCTGGGAATCTCTATCTTCATCCTCTTGGGGTCCCTCTTCGGGACCTTGAGCCAGTGATTATTCATATATATCCGGGTGGCCTCCTCCAATTGCATGAATTGGGCCAAGGCATCTGACCTTGTAACCACAGCAGGTTTGTCAAATTGAGGGATCCCCAGACCCGCTTGGAAGGTGTTAGGGTCGAGGGATACCAGAGGAGTAGGGTGCCCGGTGGGTTCTGCGGCTGCGAGCATAACAGCCCAGACAGAAGAGTTATAATTGGCGGCCATTGTCAGAATAAGCTCTGGAGATTGTACAGAGCACAGGAAACAAGCCGCCTTAAGAATCCCAGAGTCCCCAACATTGATGGCTAGCTGATCTCCAACCTGTCGCTGGATGTACATCATTTTCACTAAGGCCTGCATCTTGGGCCATGTCCCGACACTGGTGTCGGTAATGAGTTTAAATTTAGACTCGATCTTCGAGCTCATGATAACACTGTCTTTCACAAACTTCATGCTTAGGGGCAACTTATCCAAAGCCCTCTCTATTTTGGATTTAACAGCCGCTCTGGTAGTCGCCGTGGAAGGTAGTTCCAGACTTCCGAGTGGTGAGGATGCAGATGCTTCAGACATGTTTGGAAGTGTACTCCAGAAACCTTCAAGGCAAAGCGACCGTCAGAATGCATTAATAAATAAACACTCCGGGGTCCGGAGATCTTACCACCGTGATGTCTGCTTTCCCTGAAAAGTTAGTTTCATTCAAAAACTTCAGAAATCACATACATATTATGAACTTAGGAATTTGATTGACCATCCGGGTCTGGGAATTTTATCACATTTGGTAAGAAGGACACGAGATGGATGATGGCAGGAGACCCAGAGGCCAGAGAGGTAACCATTGGTGAAGATGTGCAAAAAGGCAAACCGTCAGGAACACATAAGCGTCATGTGGGTAGGTAATAAATAGGAGTTATGGTGATGACGGCGGGGCCAACTGTCCGAATGCGCAAAAAGTGAAGGCCACTTGGACGGATTTAAATGCGCACATGGGACATAAATGAGGGCCAGGCTAGTTTTATAGAGGAGAGAGAAAACCGCCTGTTTGAAACTGGCCAAGAGCTGAGTTTCAAACAGGTGGTATTCTGCTCAAAACGAGCTTATGAGCAGAAAACCAGCGACACGGGCAACTCGGTGAGCTTGCTAAAGTATCCGAAAGGATATACATTGGAGCTGAGGGATATATACATGGGGAACAGAGGGATATACAACAAATATACACTAAAATTATACATATACACACCGCAGAATGAATATCTACAAGAAACCAGGCAAACAAAAACTATTTACAACTTCCTACACTATTTACAGGCTAACTACACCTGCACAGAGGGAAGACAACCCTCTGGCAGAGCCGACCCACCAATGGGCGGGAAAACCAGAAAGAAACCAAATCAACCAAAATAGAAGAAAGAGACAAAGACAACCAAAAATAGAAAGAAAACAACACCAGACAGAAGGAAAACTGAAGGGAAAAGACGCACTAACTTGAGAACGCAGAAAAGAGGAAAGAAGCCTCCACGAAAGCTCTGTAACAGCTGTAACCTTCAAACAATCACAATCAGCCACCACAAACCACTCATAATCGCTCAAAAATGATGGAAGTATTTAGCACTAGATTATCGTTAAATCTCTACAAATCACTCTGAAATCGCTCTGATTGCTTGAGTGTTTAATCACGGTAAATGTGAAAATGACAGGTAACTTCTATTTATACCCGCGGTAAAAAGCAATCCACCTCTTCATCAGCAAACTCCGGACAGACAGACCTCTGGACTCCGGGCCCGGGGATTCCCCGCGATGATATCACCTTAAGGGAAGAGGACATCATGGCGAAGAATCCTGGAGTCTGGAATCCGGCTCGTGACAAAGGATGACAAACTTCGGGACCAGGGTCCCGTAGGCACGAGAAACTAACAAAACAAAACACGATCGCGGGGAAGAAAACCCCAGAGAAAGAAAGCAAAAGGAGACAGACAAGGCAAGAACCAAAGTAAAAAAAATAAAAAGGGGGGACCCAACATTTTGCACACAAAATATAGGGATGAGGGTGCAGGGCGTAACAAATGGCGACTATCTAGGACAAATGGCTTAGTGCATTTGAGAGCTACATAATCTCTAGTTAGCAACACTAGAACAAGTCACTACTCAAAGTATCTAACAAGCAAGGAGCAACATATCTGAGAGAATCTGACCACACGGGATCCATTCCATAGTCTTTCATCAGTGGTGGTGTGTGTGCTTTGGAAGGAGATCAAGCCGATGACCTCTGGGAGGAGTAGAGAAGAGGCACTAATTACATTGAACCAGTCATCAGATTTGTTCATTTCTCCCGGAGACTGGAGCTTCATCCCACTTTCCTTTTTCTTGTTATTTTGTTCATTTCTAGGTGGGAGGGCGGTACTTCTTTCACCATTTAAGCTTAAGCTTAGCCAATTTTAACGGCGGTACTTCTTTCATCTTTCCACCTATTTTATATGTTGAGTAGGGGATAAAACTCTGGACCTGAAAATAATTCTTTGAAGTTTCAGACCTGGGTCAACCAACTAGTACAACCGATCTACCCTCGGTGTGTCCGATTACTTGTTCCTTATATTTTTTGTTTCACTGATTGCCAGACCTCCGGGGATAAAGCCCAATGGAGATTGCTCAAAATGTACCACCAAACCTGTAAAACAACTCCAGAGGCCGGGCCAGTTCCACTATGCTAAAGATAGATTCTTAAGTTCACCATGCTACAGACATCGTACTGGAGACCAGAGTTTATGCGAAGCGTTCCAACCCTTACAAGAGAGAACAAAATGCCGGGACCCGAAAAGAAAACCAGAAACAAAAACAAAAACCACCAAAAGAGGACTGCCCCAGAGGGCAGCTGACAAGGCTATTTACAAGACACGGTACCTCCCAACAAGGCATCGAGAAAGAAATATTTACAAGCGGAAGGCTTTACATAAAGTACAATTTCGGACAAACTTACCCTATTCAAAGTAGTGTTTGAGAAACTATCCATTGATGGGCAATGGGACAGGTTCCCCAGTCATGGTGTTAAGGCGGTAAGTATTTGCCCCACAGATTTTTGAGATTAGATATGGTCTGAGCCAGAGCCGTTGGAACTAGGTATGCTTTCCTTTCTTTTCCTGGGCCTTGTCCCACAATAGGACCAAGTCTGAAATCTAAAAAGCCTTGTATTGGGCTCTGCTGTCAAACCATCATTTTACTACTGCCTGATGACGCGTGAAATGTTCAAGGGCTATGTCTTGTTGTTCTTCCATTCACACCAGATTTAGGAGCTGAACCTCCACGATGTTGTCCCTATTGCTGAATTCCTGTATAAACTGTAAATCTGGGATTTGTAAGTTAACCGGGAATACAGGGTTCTGGCCATCAACCAGATGGAATGGGGATGTTCCCAGGGCGACCTTGATTTGAATGCAATCCGCCCAGAGGGTGAGCTTCAACTTTTGATGCCAATCCCGGGGATTCTATTTTAGTAGGTGTTTGATCACTTCAAGTAGATTTTTATTCGTAGATTCAACAACGCCATTCCCCTGGGGGTAATAGTTGCTGGAAAACTTCAGAGTGATCTTTTGATTGTAGGTCCACTCGAGTAATTGCGCTGAAGAAAATGCCGGACCATTGTCACATACCAAAGCAAAGGGCATTCCAAACCTTGTGACGATGTTTTCTTCCAGGAATCTGATAACTACGTCTGCCGTGTTATTCTTGCACGGTATAGCCTCGGACCACCGGGTGCAGTAATCAGTAGCAATGAGAATGTATCGGTGGTTGGTAGACAAGTTGGGGTCAATTTCTGTGATGAAATCAAACACCCATTGGGCAAAGGGCCTAGCCTCGAAGACTGGTTGCAAGGGCATGGCCGGGTTACGCTCACGATGCGCCGTGGTTTGGCAAGTGTGGCATTTTCTGACATGAGTGTAAACATCTTTGAATATACAGGGCCAATAGTATCCGGCCTAAAGGATCTGATGGGCAGTGGCGTTGGGTGAGCCATGCCCGGTTCCAAACTGCCCGTGAAATTCATCAATTATCTTCACAGCTTGGTCTCTGTCAATGCACTGGAGGTACACTCCCTCATAGTTCCTGCGGTAAAGCGCATATTTTTTGATCATGAAGTGAGCGCTTTTCATCCACAGGGCACGACATTTATTGGGAGGTAATCCCTCTAGACACTTGTTATTTAGTAGCAAATATACCAGATCGGTATACCACAGGTCTCGAGTGATGGACTCCACCGTGTAAGTTTGGCATTCTATGTAGGGAGTCCCCTCTACCATTGCTCAACTCAGTCCCTGACCCCAGACTATCTTCATGGGCTGCATTTCTAAGTCATATTCCTGGAGGATGGCCATCCATTTCCCCTGTCTTTCTCCCAACTCACTCTGCACCAGCAGAGACTTAACGGCCTGGTCCGGAATGATAGCATGTACCTTGCTCCAGAGAATGTAATGCTGGAATTTCTTCATGGCGCGAACTAGAGCGAAGGCTTGTTTCTCTAGTGATGAATATCAGACTTCGGCATTCTTGAAGGGGGAGCTCATGAAAGCTATTGGTCGTTCTTTCCCTTCAACCTTTTGAGTCAACACCGCCACGACAGAATGCGGCAAAGCAAAGGAGTAAATGTAAAATGGAAGGGAGTAGTCTAGACTAGCCAGGACGGGTGCTTCCGTTATTGTCTGCTTGATTTGGGTGAACGCCCACTTTTCTTCAGGACTCCACTCAATCTTGGTATCCTTTTTCATCATTTCATTGAGCAGTTTGACTATTTCGGCGAATCCAGTGATGAACCGCCAGACGAAGTTGATCTTTCTGAAGAAAGATCACATCTCTTTTTTGCTGCCAGGCATTTGTAGGTTTAGCAATGCTTCAACTCTCTCAGGGTTAATGGCTATGCCCTTCTTGGAGATGATATGCCTGAGCAACTTCCCTTCGGTAACCCCGAATATGCACTTCTTGGGGTTTAGGGATATTCCATATCGGTGACATCTCTCACAGATCTGAGTGAGATGGGCGGAATGGTCACGCCTGTCCTGGGAAAAGATGGTCAAATCATCTATGTAGATGATTATGCACCAATTCACAAGGCCCTCGAACGCAATGTCCATGGCCTTTTGAAATGTGGTCCCTGCATTAATCAAGCCAAAGGGCATTCTCCTGTATGCAAACGTTCCCCACTTGGTGGTGAACGCTGTTTTCTCCCTATCTTCATACTTAACCATGACCCAAGAATGACATCATCTGGGATCCATTCACTATTTGTAACACCTCATCCAACGAAGGGAGAGGGTGGTTATCTTTTTTGGAGGCCTTATTCAAGTTTCAAAAATCCATGCAAAGATGAATTTCACCATTCTTCTTTCGCACAGGGACTAGATTGGCAACCCATGTAGTGTGCCATATTGGGAAGATTATCCAGGCTGAGAGCAATTTTTCTACCTCTTGACAAATTAGAGGCTCGATCAATGGGTTGACTGGTCGTTGTTTTTTCCGAAAGGGCTTAGCATTAGGTTTTAGGGGAATAGTATGAGTCATAATGGATGTGTCGTATGTCTTCAGATCCTCATATCCCCATGCAATTACATCTATGTATTCTCGGAGGACCGCGAGAATCTTCTCCTTCTCTTTAAGGGAGTAGGAGGTGCCAATGTGGATCATCTTTTCTTCACCAGGCTAGCGGATGTTTACCTTTTCAAACTTTCCTCCCTCGGAGGAAGATGACATCTTCTCCCGGGCCTGAGGGTCCGAGTCAAAGATTCATTCCAGCACAACCATCCCCTTCGGGATGGTATTAGTAGGTAGGTCCATGATCCCATGATCTTCGTCACCCTGCCTAGTATCGTCATGGTCTCGTTCCTCCACTATCTGGTCTTCAAAGATGCCAACATTGGCCATGAAGGCTAGGATATGTTGATCATCCTCAAAAACCTGAAAGTGGGTGACATTATCTAGAATGGACGGGGTGGGGACCATCTCAACTAAAAATCTCCAGAGTCGCGAGCTAGCCATTGGCTCAAGTGTGCTGGCAGAAATGACAAGGGCATCCGGGACATAGTTCCATCGTCGGGGAATGAGGTCAATGCCAAAGGCATCAAAATATTCAATAAGGCTCCAAGCCCAATTGCGGTATGCGGCTAGTCTCTTGTCGTGGCATGTGTATTGACTCCGGACCTGTTTGACAACCAACTCTAAATCACCCAGAGCCCGGAGGTGGGTGACACCTTTCCTTAACACAAATAAGAGTCCAAGGACCAAAGCCTCGTACTCTATGACATTGTTTGTGCAGTTGAACTGCAGTCTGTAGGACGTGAGGAAGGACTTCCCTCATGGGTTGATTAATTCTACCCCAGCCCCGTAGCCTTGTTTGGATTGGGACCCATCAAACTTGAGGGTCCACAAATCGCTATTCGTAGTTTGGGGCTGGGGAGTGAGAGTAGCCTTTGGATTATTTTCGGGAGACTTCGGAGGAGCTTCCCCTTGAACTGTTGGCGTGCAAGTAGGGTTTACCTCCGGAGGAGTTTGGATTTGGGATTCCTGGGGGGATGGCACCAAAGGAGTGCGTCTTGTAGGAGCACTGGGCTCTAGGGAATGAACTATATGTTCTTTATTCCGAAAGGTATCGATGTGTTGGGTGGAGACTGAAAGGCAGGGTCCACACTCAAGCTCTGAATGTTTCTGATAGTGTACTCAGCACCAAGTTCCAGATAGGAGTGTAGCGAGGGTCGCTGTGGCACTTTGAGAGTCAACCTCAACTCTCAGCTTTTCTTCTAGGTCCTGGGTTCTCTACAGCACTACAGGATCTTCCCCGGGGATGAAATCAAATGTTAAGATTTCAAAGGGTCGGTACACCCTGAGGGAAGTCTCAGAGAAGAAGACCTCACTGACCCTCCCGACCTTGATAAGGGCCTGTTTCATCCGGTGTTCACTTTCGACCTGGATCTTGTTTTATTCTCCTTCCCAAGGGAGCCATAAATGGGTGAAGTCAGTTGAAAAGTATCCATTCAAGGACTTAGACCAATTTTGACTTAATAACATCCCATAAGTCTCTGGGATGTCCACCACTTGGACGTCGATTATGCTGGCTATCCTGGGGTCCTGGATAAGCTGTATCCAGACGTTCTTCAATTCCCCCACCATTTTTATGGCAGTCTTATCTAGCTGGATCACTGAACCATTAGATGGGGTGGGACGGAATCCAAGCTTCTGAAAAATGGATAAGGGCATGATGTTACCCGAAGCTCTGGAGTCTACTAAGCAATTATGTATGTTCTTTCCTTGGATATTCAGGCCTAGTAGGAAGGGAGGATCTTCATTGTTCCCCTGGAAGATGGCTGTGTTAGCATCTTCGAATGAGACATTCTTGGGTGGGTGGCTGACAACTTCCGGGTTTTCCAAGAGCTTCAGAAGAGACTTCTTCTGCTCGGGACAGTTTAGCAAGACCTCCATCAAGGTCATGGAGGTGGTGGTCTGTTCTAACACCCTTGTAATGTCGAATCTTCCTCCAGGGAATTGGTGATTTCCCTCAGCTAGGTCTTTTGCTTGGTTAGAGCTAGAACCCTTTAGAGGAGCGGGCCAGTCGGTTGTGTTATCCTGAGGAGGAGGAGTGTCCTTGATAGGGGGCATGGGCGTGTAAGCTGGTCCTTTACCAACCTGACTCTGAGTATTGTATGGAGTCCGTGGGTTGGTGAAGGCATTGGCTTTGAAGGGCGGGATATATTCATCAAAGAATCCATGCAATTCAGATTCCTCTTCATCTTCCCCGGAAGCCCCGAAGAAGTTGGTCTCACAGGTGAAGGCTCTGTGGGTTGACTCTTGCACAGGAGGCTCTGGAGGGGTAGCATACTATGATTGCTGTCTCTCTAGCTGGGAGATCATGATGACCTTTTCCAACGTGGCACAATTTACCTCATTGTGTGAACCCGTGTCGTGCAATCTACACCAATTAGTCATGGGCTGGAAGTCTGTGACTGGTGTGAAATGTGATGGTCCAACACTGTTTTGGTTGGCATTTTGGTTCGGAGGTGGACCTCCAACGTTCGTGTTATTGTTCCATTGTTGTTGTTTGGGCCTAGGCCCGTTGTTGAAGTTTCTTCCCTCGGCATTATTGTTTCGTTGGTCGGAGAATACATTCCCCCTCTGGGAGTTAGAATTCTAGGGAGCATAGGACCCCGCCTTCAGTTGACCCATGTCCACAGTCAAGGTAGACAACATTCGCCAGAGGGAGTCAACCTCGGCGGTCAACTGAGTATTGGTGTCATAGTGTGACGGTTATTGTTGGTTTCTCAGGAAGGCAGCAGTATTAGCCGGAGTCGAGGGTGGAAATCCTCCAGTCACAGACGACTGAAAGAAGGGCACTTTGGACGGTCATGCCTGAGGCTGTTGTGCCTGCTGCAGCTGATTCCAAGGGAAAGCTTCCAGAATTGGTACCGCCTAAGTCTACATTGGATAAATGAATTGGGCCTACTGGTCTATCATAGGTGGTGGGGGATTCATTACGATCAAGGGATCACCCATTGCCAGATTGGGGTTATACCCCCCGACATACACTGTTTCACCGGGGATCATGTTGAAGGGCGCGCTCTGCCCAATCCTGCCTGGGGATTTGTTGAGACCACGGGATAATTATAAAGCTAGGTTGTAAACCTTCACCAAAGTGTCCCGATCGCCTGCGGTAGTTGTTCTCCAAAGGAGAGTGGCAACGAAGGGGTCCATGGCGTTAAGGTAAGTCTATATGGTTACTTCTGGGGATGGAATGAAAGGGCCCGTGTACCATTTCAAGGCGCGCTAGAACCAATGGTTGAATGCTGCAAGAGGTTCATTAGGTTCCTTCCTAATGGAGATGAACTGGCTATGGGACCAGGCTGGGTCCACATGTATGCGAAAGGCAGCCAGGAAGGCATCCTCCATGTCTTGCCAACTGTTAATGGAGTTGGCGGGAAGGTTAAGGTACAAGTTCAACTCACCTTGCCCTAATGACAAGGGAAACATCTGGGTCACAACATCTTTATGCTGGATCTAGTGTCGGTTCATGGCATACTTATATGCCTGTAAATGCTCTTCTGTGGTCCGTGAGCCTAAGTGCTCATATCATGGGCAGATCTTCTCTGGGTGTGAGGGTAAGTCATTGATTGCGCTCGGAAAAGTTCCCATTGGGGACCTGGTGTTCTCAAAATATGAAGCCATTGGGGGAACTGGATTTCGGGTAGTTTGAGCGTTGGTTCCTGGGATTGTCTGAGAAGTTTGGGTTTTCTGAGGTATGCTAGACCCCCAGACAATAGTGGCTACTGTGGTTTTCGGGGTCCATTTCTTTCGAGCAGGAGGCTCAAGTTCGACAAACCTTCTGGGGTTTGGGGAAGACCTAAGGATTCTTTCAAATTTCATGGGGGAGAAAGACCCAATCCCACTGAAGGATTGACTCCTTAAAATATAAATCAGGGAACCCTCGGGAGGTGTAAAATTAGAATCTTGAGAGGGGGACGAGTTCAAGCCCTCCTTCTAGCACCAGTTTCTATTGATGGGGTTTTGCTGACCGGGTACGCCAACAGTCATAAGTTGTCACCGGGTACTGGGGGTATCAGCCAACTCCACCTGCAAAGGTTATCTGGGGAAGTTAGATTCCCTGGGCCTCCAAGCACCTGGTTGTTGGGTCATGACGGTGCAGGGCTCGATTGGGAGAGGTGACTATTTTTGAGGGGGATAGCTGGTTTCTTTAACTCATTCTCTCTGGAGATTCAGTAAGGTGAGGTTCCTCCAAGCATTTTACACTTAGAAAATAAAATGAAAAAGATCCTGCAAGGTTAGAAGTACTTCATCTAACTATAGTTATGCTTAAACATTCAAAACATCGATAATTCTCAGATACACTACACTAAATACCGAAAAAATACGCAACCATCAGCTAGTATTTTATCAGTAGCAAGGGAAAAGAGGTCGTTAATCTACTTGACATATCAGAATAGAAGACATTAAGAACATGAAACATAAAATACCATTAACTTAAAAGTTTGAATGCCAACATCATTGCAAAGAATTCTCCCTTCTTCATTAATGTCTCTTCTAGTGAGCACTGGTGCATGATACAATGGTGGCTCCAGGGGAGCATCTAACTAAACAATGGAGCATTGAGCTCTGTAATTAAAATAAAAAATCACTTTTCTATTACTGTGGACAACAAAATCATCAATTTTTCCGACCCTTAGAAATGGGCCAGTCTTACTATTTATACACTTTCTTCTAACCCTAACCCTAACCCTATTTACATCATGTTTCAATAAAATACAATATCCGGGGGCCGGTACTACCTGCGCCACCCTACAAAAGACCTTGAGACGGAATAGGCCTGACATGTCAGAAGAATGAGATAAGAATATACAATGAAAGAATTGGCCTCGAGAAGAGAGCCAGGAGAGAGAAGGAAGAAATCAGACCCCCAAGGATCGAGGCTACATGCCTCATAAATGGGAAATGTGGTGCCCTGTCTCCAATGTGCCAGGTGTACCTCTGAAACGACGCCTTGAGAAGACCATCTGTCAGAAAGCCAACTGTTGATCTGACGCCCCCTTGATGTAGCCAACTACCTTCTGACAGTCTTTATTAACCACTTCTGAAAGTGACCGGTCGGCCTCGGGGACCGGGACACAGATCACTTGAAAGAATACAAAATTTGGGATCCGAGACTCCGAGATCTGGGAACTTACGTTCCGAAAGAATAAAGAATACCAAATGTTTGAGTTTTCTCCGGCCTCCGGAGAAACCTTATTGTTGTTTGTTATCATTGAAGGCCTGGAGGAGGCGGGAGATGCCATCTTCGTCGATATCCTTAAAGTCGGCCCTTCGGTACTTAGCCACCTTAATTTGTTCCCTTAGGTCTGGAACATTCTCCTTAAATTCATCGGCCATTTTTGCCATGTCGTGGCCACTAAGCACTATACAAGTTAATCTCATCATTTGAGCACCATCTATTCCCTTTGGGGACTGATATTGGGACTTCATCATTTCATCAAAATTCCCCAAAACTGAATCTTCTGGCGTGCACGTATATGTACTGAGGGGGTCAGCCCCAAAAATTTTTGTTACAAAAGACTTGTATAAATTGAAAGAATATTTCACTGCATTGACCTTGTCCTGTAGAGTCCCCACTAGTTTCTTGGTTACCTCCAATGTGAGGTCAAGTCTGGAGTGTTGGGTTCTCATGAAATCAAATGATTCATCCTCCAAAATTTCAGATTCAGAAACCATTTCCTCCCCTAGGCTGAGGAGTTCTTCAAGCTCTACCTTCCATGCTTGATAGTTTTCAATATCACCCTCAAATAGGTCAATGAGAGTCCCTACCTGGTGCAGAACATGTTAGGTCGTATATAAGTTCGGGAGGGTGGATACCAGGAAATGCCATGTGTTCCCTATTTGCAGAGCGACCCGTTCGTCGATCGCCTGGGCTTTCTTCTTCATTTCTCGCAAGGAGTCTATGTCACTCTGTGGTAGTGGAGCCTTAGACATGGAAGCCTTTGGAGGGGCGAAATTGATAGGTTAGGCTAGCTTAGTAAGCAACCCCATAAGGTTTGCATTTTTCTCCTTTTCTGTTTTGAGCCTTTGGGCCTCTTTTTCATAATGGGCCACCACTGCCCTAGCTGCCTCCTTCAACAAGTCCACCTCACCCTATTTTCCCCTCTTTCCTAGTGATACCTCTGTAATGTTATAATCTATGGGCTCTGTGGTTTCTTCATCAGCGTCTGGGGGAGGTGTCGCCACAATGGCAACTGTTTCTCCGCCCAGCCCGGTTCAAAGAGTATGAACTGTCTGGGCTTTCTTGGCCTTTGGTGGGGCACGGACCTGAGCCATGATTTTAGCCAGGGAGAGAGGAGATCTAATAGTGGATAGAGCCTTTCTTTTCTTTCTCTCCACTAACCACTGAGGCAGCAGGTGTGGCTTATTCACTAAAGTCTGTTCTTTTGGTTCTTCCCCGGTGCCCTGCAGTTGTTCTTCCTCAGTGGTGTGGGTCTCATCTGCCCCTTTGCCTGTGTCTTTTACTTTATCGGCAATATCCTCCCCAGTGAAATTTATTTCCTTAGCCTTGTCCTCTGTATCCATCGCTTCATTTGGACTCCTGTTGGCTTCTTCGGGGATTTCTTCCTCTTGTTGCCCCTCTTGTTCCTCGACATCTGTCGCTAGGGTTTCTTTTTCTATCGGCACATCCTTTGGCAATAGTGGAGGTACTGGGCTGAGATTTAAAGTCTGGGCCGTGGTAATTACTTTCCCAAAGGTCACCCTCGGGAGTGGCATTTGGAACATGGTGGCTAGGGTTACGATTACTCCCGTAGGTCTGGTTCCCCCAGCAGATGTCGTTTGTTCATTCTGTCTTTGTTGGTCCACCCCCATATCTTGCATCTCTGGAGCCTTAGAAGTGATCTTTGGCTCTGATTCCTTTTCCCCTTTATCCACTCTCTGCTCCTGTGCAGGTTCTTGTTCCACAGCTTCCTCTTGGGCTGGGACTTCAGCCTCTATTTGCTTGGTGTCCCCCTGCAGGTTCCCGAACTCGTCGGTTACAAAGACATCATCAAATTCATCCTCCGAGGGAGGACTGGTTGGGACTTCAGCAGGCTCTATTTCTCTCTCCAGCTCTGGGGAACTGGAAGAGAGGATCTCCACTTCTGGGGTCTGGGGCATACCCAACCCTGGCTCTGCCTTAGGCTTTTGGTTAAGCCTCTTCCTTCTTCGGGTAACTAAGGGTGGCCCCGCATCCCTTAGTGCTGCTTGTTCCGCTGGATCTACCCCCATTGCCTTTACCATCAAGGCTGCCAATGATGGGAAGGGGGACGAATTGGCCCGACCATGAGTACTAGAGTGGCCAGCTATGTGATTAACTTCTCCCTCATTTGTTGGGAGGCTGCCATAGACTGCTTTATTTTTTCTTTTATGGGGACTTCTTGCACAGGAGGAGTTGTATCTATTCCTTTCCCTTTATCCACTCTCTATGAAGAAGTCCTGGCCCCCAGAGTTAACTTTGGTACTGGCTGGGCTGCTTTGCGGACACTCCTAGGGCACATCTTCTTGAAGTAAGCATGGCTGCGCTCGACCACCTCTCGGGTGAAGTCCTCAATTTTTGGCCCTTCCTAGGCATCCCAATTTTCCAGTGGGAGGGCCATTGTATCGATTCCCTTTGCTTTGTATTGGGGATCGATCATGGGGCTGACATCTGAGAAGTCCTCCAGGAACCTCTAGAGCTTCAACCTTTCCATCATGCCCGCCATCATCCTGACGTAGTTTTAGCTCCATACCTCTACGTCATCCTGGCAATCTTCCCAAAAGTCCTCCATATGGTATTGATGGGGCTCTGAAGCCCAGGAAAGTGCCGCTGCAATCTTGCCGTGCGGATCAAAATTATTCCCCATCAAGTAGAACTCTTCAAGGTTGTATCTTTTAAGCTCGTTATCCACCTCTTTTGCGGTGGCCAGATTGCATGAATATTTCCCACAAGTGATTGGGAAAGGAATATTGGTTACCTTCTTTAAGGCAAAGAATGCATGCAACTCCATCATCCGCCTGCAGTATTCCAAGAGAACTATCTTGTCCCCACAGTGTTTGAGCAACAAGTAGGGTTTCTCGGAGAAGCCGGTGACCCTAATATAAGTGTGCTGTTGGAATTAGATGTAATAATGTCCGTAGCTCCAGACCAAATTCATCGCCTCTTTGGATAGGTGATATCCTGCGTCCCAGGTGGGTGTGAGCAGGTGATAGTAAACAAACGCATCGTTTACTCTGAAAAAACTGGGGAAGCTGGCCTCCCATTGAATCTATTGGAAGTAATCCCACGGGGTTTTTGATTCAAGCTAAGCCCGAGGACGCCATTTGTGAGTAGCCGATGGGTGTGGGGCCTTTGCTATGCTAGGGCCTAGAAAACATAAGAAGTCATGAAAAATTTCTTCTTCTTGGCTAGTTGGAGGAAGTGGGAGTCGACGTGGTTTGAAATTATAGCTGCCCAGTCGAAGTACCCTCCCTTAGTGGAGATGCCAAGGAGGAAGTAATACATCCATGGAGTGAATTCCTGGGTAGAGGGTTGCCCAAAGACTCGGGACAGTGCTATCATTCCCATCTGGATGCTCTCTTTGAACTCAGACCTGGGAATCTCTATCTTCATCCTCTTGGGGTCCCTCTTCGGGACCTTGAGCCAGTGATTGTTCATATATATTCAGGAAGCCTCCTCCAATTGTGTGAATTGGGCCAAGGCATCTGACCTTGTAACCATAGCAGGTTTGTCAAATTGAGGGATCCCCAGACCTGCCTGGAAGGTGTTAGGGTCGAGGGATACCAGAGGAGTAGGGTAACCAGTGGGTTCTGCGGTTGCGAGCATAACAGCCTGGATAGAAGAGTTATAATTGGCGGCCATTGTCAGAATAAGCTCTGGAGATTATACAGAGCACGGGAAAAAAGCCACCTTAAGAATCCCAGAGTCCCCGATATTGATGGCTAGCTGATCTCCAGCCTATCACTGGATGTACATCATTTTCACTAAGGCCTGCATCTCGGGCCATGTCCTGACGCTGGTGTCGGTAATGAGTTTAACTTT
This sequence comes from Thuja plicata, assembly GCA_018584345.1. Lineage (NCBI taxonomy): Eukaryota > Viridiplantae > Streptophyta > Pinopsida > Cupressales > Cupressaceae > Thuja > Thuja plicata. Next base: position 3,606,041 of record MU226779.1, on the reverse strand, counting down.
AGACTCGATCTTCAAGCTCATGATAACACTATCTTTCACAAACTTCATTCTTAGGGGAAACTTCTCCAAAGCCCTCTCTATTTTGGATTTAACAGCCGCTTTGGTAGCTGCCGTGGAAGGTAGTTCCGGACTTCCAGGTGGTGAGGATGCAGATGCTTCAGACATGTTTGGAAATGTACCCCGAAAACCTGCAAGTCAAAGTGACCGTCAGAACACATTAATAAATAAATACTCCGGGGTCCGGAGATCTTACCACCATGATGTCTACTTTCCCTGAAAAGTTATTTTCATTAAAAAACTCTGGAAAGCACATACATATTATGAACTTAGGAATTTGATTGACCATCCAGGTTTGGGAATTTTATCACATTTGGTAAGAAGGACACGGGATGGATAATGGCAAGAGACCCGGAGGCTAGAGAGGTAACCATTGGTGAAGATGTGCAAAAAGGAAAACCGTCAGGCCCACGTGGGCATCATGTGGGTAGGTAATAAATAGGAGTTATGGTGATGAAGGTGGGGCCAACTGTCTGAATGCACGAAAAGTGAAGGCCACTTGGACGGATTAAAATGTGCACATGGGACATAAATGAGGGCCAAGTTGGTTTTATGGAGGAGAGAGAAAACCACCTATTTGAAACTGGCTGAGAGCCAAGTTTCAAACAGGTGGTATTATTCTCAAAATGAGCTTACGGGCGGAAAACCAGTGACACGGGAAACTCGGCGAGCTTGCTAAACTATTTGGAAGGATATACATTGGAGTTGAGGGATATATACATGGGGAACAAAGGGATATACAACAAATATACACTAAAATTACACATATACACACCGCAAAATGAATATCTACAAGAAACCAGGAAAACACAGACTATTTACAACTTCCTACACTATTTACAGGCTAGCTACACCTGCACAAAGGGCGGACAACCCTCTGGCAGAGCCGACCCACCAACGGGCGGCAAAACTAGAAAGAAACTAAAACAACCAAAACAGAAGAAAGAGAAAAAGACAACCAAAAATAGAAAGAAAACAACACCAGATAGAAGGAAAACTGAAGGGAAAAGAGGCACTAACCTGAGAATGTAGAAAGGAGGAGGAAAGAAGCCTCCATGGAAGCTCTGTAACAGCTGCAACCTTCAAACGATCACAATGAGCCACCACAAACCACTCACAATTGCTTGGAAATGATGGAAGTATTTAGCACTGGATTATCGTTAAATCTCTGTAAATCACTCTGAAAATGCCCTGATTGCTTGAGTGTTTAATCATGGTAAATGTGAAAATGACAGGTAACTTCTATTTATACCTGCGGTAAAAAGCAATCCACCTCTTCATCATCAAACTCCGGACAGACAGACCTCCAGACTCCGGGCCCAGGGATTCCCCACGACGATATCACCTTAAGGGAAGAGGACATCATGGTGAAGAATCCTGGAGTCTGGAATTTGGCTCCCGACAAAGGACAACAAACTCCGGGATCGGGGTCCCGGAGGCACGAGAAACCAACAAAACAAAACACGACCGCAGGGAAGAAAACCTCAAAGAAAGAAAGAAATAGGAGACAGACAAGGCAAGAACCAAAGCAAAAAAAACAAAAAGGGGGGACCCAACATTTTGCACACAAAATTTAGGGACGGGGATGTAGGGCATAACATCTCCTTGTTCCTCTTGTTCTCCCATCCCTACACTAATCAGGACATCCTTTTATAGATATTTTCTTTTGAGGGTAGCTATCCCCAATCGTGTCCTCCTCCTCCTCCTCCTCCTCCTTCTTCTTCTTCTTGCAAAGTCTCCAACTATTTAGATATGGAGGATCTCTTCCTTTTGTAAACTCTTCTCCTTTCCTCCTAGGTAGCCTTGGGTCCTATGCCCTTCACAGTAGGATATTGACTTGCAATAGAAGCATGCCTTTGAGTGGATTTTAAATGATCTGGGTGTGGAGATATGCTCCCAGTCAGCCTAGTCTTTAGTCACTTATTTATTGGATTTGAGCCTTATACAATGGGGCATTCATGACTGTACACTATTTCTGATTTCTGGGGTGCTGCCTCTTTGAACTTGAGCATTACTACTCTTCTCCCTCGTTACTTATCCCATTTGGATGGTGGATTCAACTATGGTTTCATTAGCATGAGGTCCATTTTTAATGGTCTTTTAATCTAATCTTTGGTAGTCTTCACCACATATGTGGCCTTGAAATCAATACTATCATTCTCTGCCTTATCCACTTTTCCATTCAGGATGGATCTTGCATATATTTTATCTTCATTAGATAAAGGATCTAACACATCCTCTGTCTCCATTTCCCATACCTTGGGTGGAATGTTGAGCTCTTTAGAAGCTTGTGCAAATTCAAGGGACATTATGCAGTAGTCCCGAATCTTGACTTCGTAGTCATCTAAGTAGTTCATCCAGTGATCTTCTAGCTGAGGCTCATGAACATATGTCTGCCCATGATGTGGTTGTAGGCACCAATGGGTTCAACCCTGGTCCTGATTAGCCCAAGGGATTGTAAGGTACTCTCATCCCACTCAAATGCAAGAGACTTGCATACTTTCATGTCTTGTAGGGAATGTGGATGAATTGATAGAGGCAAATCCCAACAGTTCTTCTTCTTGTGTTTGATATGTTTGTAGGCATTAAAAAGTTACCTAGACATTTACAAAATAATGATTTGATCATAAGGGTATCAGAGATGATTCTTTGGTGCCAGAGTACACCTTGCCACTTTGATACATGTGAAAGTTTTGAATTGAATGTAAAAGGCTCCTATCGCCCTCACTTTAGTAGCTGCCTCCTTGGGAAGGTTCTTTGCATAGTCACCTTCAATGGAGTGGATAATCACGAAGATGAATGCCTCATTGAAAATCTTGTAATCTTGGATATTATCATCCATCTTTGATTTCCTAACCAGTTGAGGGTACATAGTGAATGACCATGCATTTGGATGCCCAAAGGCCACTCTCTTCGCCAACCCCAGGTATTCTTCCCTAGATGCTAACAAGTAAACCATATATGAGGTCATATAGAAATGGGGGTTGTGCTTCACTTCTATCAATTTCTCATGCAGGTTGTCACTCAGGATGGTAGCCCAATCAAGCCTATCTCTCCTCGCCTTGATCCTTTCAATTAGAAAAATCATCCAATGTTCGAGTTGGATGGATTAAGGAAGCCCATATAACCTATTAAGCATTGTGACTACCGCCTAGATATAATCCTTTAAGTATCCTCTTCTCATGTCTATTCTTTCTAGCTTATTCTTGGGAAGGGGCTGAATCAAGTATGCTTTGTTCATGATCTCATAAGCATCTAGTGTGTTGTTCTTGAACCATTCTAAAACTTTGCTGATTGAAAAATCATAGAATCTGTCAACCCCCTTTGGCAAGTGGAAGACATCTTCAATGTTATCTGGCTTGATGTCAAGGACAACATCTCATGCTCTATTCTTTACCACCCTCTCATATGGGATGTAGTGGTGCGCGAGAGTCATGACGAGATCTGAGGACAAGACAGACACTGGGTGCACTGTAAAATTGACCAGACATGAAAGCACTAGAGTAATGCAGTAAACCGATCTCGCATTGGGGTTAGCACATCTAGTGAGAAAATCATTCCAATTAACATTTCCACTATCAATATTAGTGACCTCCCTAGGGTGGTTCCCAACCTTAAAAGCAACATTGTAGCCTTTGATGGTGATCCAACCACATTTTCTAGCATTTTGCAAGAAAACATACAACTATCAGAAAACTTTATTGAAAACAACTACCTAAAGGAAAGAAAAAACTGAAGAAAAACCCAGAGAGTCAAGCCCAGCAGTTTGAAACCACCAAGAAACAAATTTTATGTGATTTTGAGACATTCGGGCATTCAAACACCGAAGACAAGATCGACATACGAAAGTTCAAAAGTGTGAAGGATGTGCACTCAGTGAAGCTTAGTTTTGGAGTTATGGAGACCGAAAGGTTTGGAAATGATCGATGTGCAAAGGTGAGAAAAGGTGAGGCTCTTGGAAGATGGGAAAGGCAAAATTTTTGGAGTTTTGACATTTTGGGGATGGAAACAACTGCAAAGGCCGAATGTGCGAAACCCCAAAATGAGATTGAACGATCCTATCTTCAGTGTTTTGACGATATAAAATTCTTTGGTGCATGAAAGTGTGAAACAAAAAAAATGACTTAGCTGCTAATGACTTAGCCAATTTTGACTTGAAGCTCTACTGATCTACTGGGATGAATTTTTCAGCCTTTCAGAGGCCAAAAACCTGTGGCTACGACTGACCAAGAAACCAAAAAAAATGAAAATTAAAAAAAGACCAAACACCCTAGGGCCCAACACCGAGCAACCTAAACCAAAAAGACAACTAAAACGCCTAACAAGAACCAAGGACAGAGTCTTGGGGCAACCAAAACAAAAGGAAACAAAAACTTAAGAAAACCAGAAGAAACCCTACTTGTGAACAAAAGGGCACGTGATGAAAACTAGTGAACACGCACAATGAGAGGAAGCAAGATGTGCACCAACAAAGCCAACAAACCTGAAGACCAAAAAAAGTTTGCCGAAGACATAAAAAATTGAAGCTCGAAACGATGAAAAAATAAAAGTGAAGAAAAACAAACCCTCTTAGCTTTTTATAACCGCCTTAGATTGATGATGTCATCATGATTTTTGGACGTTCAGAGGCCGAAAGGATAATAATCACGAGTCATGCGTTTCGATCTTTCAGAGGCAGAAATTCCAGAAGGACTTTCCCTTTGATACGACTTAGACTTTCAGACTTTTAGACTTTCACAAATTTGAGACGAACGAAAGGCCGAAAAGACATGTATTTTTGTTCAAAACAAAAGAACAACATGCCAAAGGAGTAGAGGCCCAAAAAAAAAATAATAAAAAATAGGGTGCCCATGGCCAATTGGCCAAAAATGGGGTGTGTGTTATGGACCCAGAACAAATAGCCCTGACAAAAGGAGGAATGACCAAGACATTTCTTCATCAGTAAACCACTTCCAGAAACTTGTCTTGGAATAAACCAAACATATGAGTCATTTGACAGAAATATTCTTCCACCAAATCCCAAAATTGAAGTCTCTAATTATTTCTTCCAATGTGTACAATTGTGTGTTCATTCCTTCAACCTTTTGACAAAGATGAATCGAATGATTACCAACCAATACCAACCTTCACAACGTTGACAAGGGCTTCCCGAGAAGAGCTCTGCTACCAGTCAGGTCTCCATAGCCCCAAAAAAGTTCCCCCCGAGTCCAAATATAACCATTCTCCACTGCCAGCCAGGTGTCCATAGCCCCTATAGATATTTCTAGAGTCATCCTTCTCCATCTTCTGACAATATTTAGAGTTGAGGTATTTGGAGGATTCCCTTTTGAATCATTTCTTCTTTCTTGACTAGTGGTCGGCTCAGGCTTGTCGCACCTTTGAGTATGCTATCTTTTGAATGTCTTCATTTCATTTCTTTTGAAAAACCTGGGCAGCGCTTAGACTGTGCTACCCTGGTATAAGATTGTGATCATCATTTAGCGACCAATTCTTTGAATGATTCATCTATTTTTCCCATATTTTTTCTTCTATTTCTTGACTCTCTCCTTTTTTAGTTGGGTGGTGATAGAGAAGGGTTATGGGACCAGTTATTACCTGATTCAACATGATAGTGCTGGTTCTAATTGAAAACTGCCCAAGAAACCAACGTTTTGAGTGTCATTCTTTAATGTATTTTGTGATTTAGGATGATCAGAGTCTAAAATCACTTTGATTGTTGATGAGGTATCACCACTTCTGACCGTTGGGAATAGTTTCTTACAACATACATTTCCTTGGATATTTTGACTAAGACCTATCCCTACCCCTTACCGAGGACTAGTTGGGGTGGACCCAAAAAAAACTAACCCAAAAAACCAAAAAAAAAGAGCCTAGAAATAGGAACCCAAAAGAAGGAACAAAAGAAAGAAAAAAGAAAAAAGAAAGGAACTAAACTACTATAGTACATGAGATGAAAGGAAAGTCGCCTTCAAGAACAAAATCATGTATGATGAACTGGCCATTGAATGGAAATGGGACCAACTCCCCATCCAAAGTACTGATCCTGAAAGTGTTTTCTCCCAAGATCTCCGATATCTGATAGGGGCTAGTCCACAATCTTTGAAATTTGGTGTGGATTCCCGACTTTTATTTTGCCTTATCCCACATGAGGACAAGGTCAGGGATCCTGAATGCCTTTATAGTGGCTCTCTTGTCAAACCAATTTTTGAAAATAGCTTGATGTTTCGATAGGTGCTCCAAGGCCATAGTTCTCTTCTCTTCCAGATTAAGGAGGTTCATGAGTCAGATCTACACCCTATCCTCACCTTCAATGTACTGATCCATGAATCTTAAGATCGGTATTTTTAGGTTCATAGGAAAAACATGTCGCAGACCGTACACTAGCTAGTAGGGGATGTCCCTAGGAAATTTTTTATCCTCACTTGATTGGTCCACAAAGTGTATTTTAACTGTGTATGCCAGTCCATGGGGTTATCATCCAGAAGGTATTTGATCACAGTTGTCAAATTTTTGTTGGTAGATTCTGCTACATAGTTTCCTTGTGGGTAATAATTAGAAGATAATTTTAAAATCACTTGATTTTCAAAAGCCCATTGCATTATTTCAACATAGGAGAATGAGGGTGCATTATCACATACCAAATAAAATGACATTCCAAACCTAGTTATGATGTGCTCCTCCACAAATTTGGTTACCACTTTAGTAGTGCAGTTTCTTGATGCCTGCACCTTTGTTCAATGCGCACACTAATCTGTGGCTGTTAGGATAAACCTGTGACCTGCAGATTAAGGTGGGTTAATGGTACCAAACAAATCCAAGCCCCATTTAGTGAATAAATGTACCTCATATACCAGTTGCAAGGGAATTTTTGGGTTCCTCTCAAGGGTGGCGCTCGCTTGGAAGGTATGGCATGATCTCACATGTTCACTTGTATCTCTGAATAAGGTCGGCTAGTAGTATCCTGCTCTCAGTATCTGGTGAGTGGTGGCTTTGATGGATCGATGGCATGTGCGATATTTTTCATGGAAATCAACCAGGAATTGTTTTTTCTTCGTTTCTGTCCAAGCATCTTAGGTACAAACTATCATAATTGTGTTTGTATAATTGACCATTTTTTAGCATATAAAAGATGCTCTTAATCTTCAAGGCTCTTCTTTGTGAGCCATTCAACCCTTCCAAACAATGATTCAGAAGTAAGTAGTGGACCAAATCTTGGTAGCATATGTCTGAAATCACCCCTTGATCTATGTAAGTCTGGTATATGAAAACCTCTTCTACCTCGTCCATCAGTTTCGTCAGGCCTTGGCCTCTTACTAGTTTCATAGACTGAATCTCAAGGCTGAAATATTGCAAAATTTCCATTCACTTCCCTATTTGTTCTCCTAGTTCATTTTTCATTAACAAGGAATTCACTGCTGCATCCAGAACTATACCGAACACTTTGCTCCTTAGAATGTAGTGTCAGAACAACTTTACTACTTTGACCAAGGTGAAAGACTGTTTGTCTAAATTGGGGTATCTGATCTCAACATTTTTTAGAGGGAAACTCATAAATTCTATTGGACTCTCATTTTTTCCATCCTTCTTTTGTGTGAGGATTCCTGGGCATGAATGTTTAGAAGCAAAATAATATACTTTAAAGGGCATAGTGTAATCTGGGCTGACCAAGACAAGCGTCGTGGCAATGGCAGTTTTTATTTATTCAAATTATTTCTTCACTCGGGTGGTCCACTCAATCTTGATGTCCTTTTTCAACATTTCATTTAATGGTTTTACTATTTTTGCAAAACCACTGATGAACTTTCTTACAATATTTCTCTTTCCAAAGAAGGATTTTAGTTCCTTTTGGTTGTTGGGTGGGGTTAATTTGAAAATGGCTTGCACTCATTTAGTGTCTATCAATATCCCAGCCTCAGAGATGGTGTGTCCTAGTATTTTTTCCTCTGTTACTCTGAACACACATTTCTTTGGGTTGAGGGATATTCTATATCTCCTGCACCTTTGAAGCACCCTTCGTAGATCATATATATGATCCATTCAGTTGTTGGAAAAAAAGGTGAGGTCGTCCATGTAAATGATTATGCACTTTCAAAATAAGCCCTTGAAATCAGTGTCCATCACTCACTGAAAGGTTTCTCTAGCATTCACCAAGATGAAAGGCATTTGGTGATAAGTAAATGTCCCCCATTTGGTGGTAATAGCGGTCTTTAGTTGATCTTCTTCTTGCACCATCACCTGATTATAGCCTGAGTAGGCATCTAGGAAGGACACCATTTGAGACCCGTTTACTACTTTCAACACCTCATCAAGAGATGGTAGTGGATAGTTGTCCTTTTGGGAAGCTTTGGAATCCATGCACAACCTGATCTCATCACTCTTTTTCCTTACTGGTACCAGATTTGTGACCCATGTGGAATGTTGGATTGGAATGATAATCTTGGCATCCAATAGTTTCTGAACTTCTTTATGTCTCAAGTACGATACCATCTTTGGGTTTACTGGCCTCTGGCACTGTTGGAAAGGTTTAGAATCTGGTTTTATAGGGACATTATGTACTATGACTGAGGTATCATAATTTTTTAGTTCTTTGTAGCTCCAAGATATGACATCTCAATATTCAATGAGGAGTTGGATCATTCTTTTATTCTCATCCTTAGTACCAAATTTCCCTACATGAACTTCCCTTGGTTCATCCTTCATACCGAGGTTGTATGTTTCACATTCATCCCCTCCTGGTGTCTGTGCTGGTTGCCTTTTCATAGCAGTCTCATCCTTGGAAAAAATTATTTCTAACTCTACCATTATTTTGGGTATGGAGTTAGTCCTTAGTTTTATGATGTCCTAATCATCTAAATTTTTTGGATCGATTGGTTCATCAAGTTCTTCCCTTTCTTCATCAATAATTTGTTTCTCGAACACTCCCATGCACATGATGAACTCGAGGATGTGTTGGTAATCTTGGAAGACTTGGAAGTTCCTAATATTATCTGGGATGGTTAGGGTAGCAATAAATTCTACTGAGAATATTTTTATCTTGGATCGTTCCATAGGGTGCAATGAACTGGCAGATACTTCTAGTGCTTTTAAAGCTTGAATTACTGGTTTGGATTGTGTATGTTTTTTTAGCATCAACATTTTGGATCACACTCTGTGATCCATCATCAAGGTGTAAGAGAAAAGAGAATGAAGGATATCCTTCATTCTCTTTTCTCTTACACCTTGATGATGGATCACAGAGTGTGATCCAAAATGTTGATGCTAAAAAAATATATACAATCAAAACCAGAAATTAATGTTTTAAATTCAAATGGATTGTGGAAATTTGATTGATTTACTGCTAGTGCATCAACCACAAGATTCTTGCTTCTTGGGATAGATTTGATGTTCAAATCTTCAAATTCCTTAATAAAATCCCATGCCCTATTTCAGTAAGCTACCAGCCTTTTGTCATTGCAAGAATACTAGCTGCGGACTTGCTTGACAACCAACTGCGAGTCACCTTCTACCACCAAAGATTTGTTCCCCTTTTCATGTGCAACAAGAAGCCCCTAGACCAGTGCTTCATATTCTGGAACATTGTTAGTACATAGGAATTTCAATCTATATGTAGCATAGAAGCACTTCCCTCTTGGTTTTACTAATTCGATCCCTACCCTAGCTCCTTGTTTATATTTGGAACCGTCAAAATGTAGTTTCCATATTTGATACAACTTGGCTGAGATCGGCTTGGCCTAAAACTTGCGTTAGATTTTTGATGTTCCTTATTTTAAACCTTTATCTTCTCCATTTTTTGAGGAAATCGTTCTCTCTTTACCTTCTCTTTGTGCATTTTTAGTACCTGAAGAGCTTGTATCTTCAACATCCTGGGTAGGTTCTGATTTTGTGTAGGGTGGTAAGGCGCCATCATATGAAGAACAATATTCACCGTATCTAGTGAATGTGGGACTTTACCATCTGAGTCTGAGCTATCATTCTGAATCTTTGTTTTAGGGATATGATCTAGTGGGGAATCTCCACTTGGCACAACATTGTCCAGGGTGTTAAATAGGGGATTCTTGTCGTCTGACCTTTGGCTCTGAATTTGTTTAATGAAGGGGTAATTTGGGTTAATTTTCGTGATAATGCATCTTGACAACTTGAACATGTGAATTTTGAGTGAATCAACTAGTGTAATCAACAGTACCCTGATAATAAAAATATATTTGGATAGACATCCTGACCCAAATTTTTTAGGCTTGTCATCATATTATTGATGAAACCTTGGAAGTTCTCATCACCAATGTGAAACTCTTTCCGACCTTGTACGAGACTATCATCAATGTATTTAGTTTCTTGGATTTAGAACATGATAATGTTGTCTACTTGATAAGTGCCTAGATCAATTTGAGTGAACAAGACCTTGTTTGGGGAATTGTAGTCCGTAATCATTTTCTTCAATTCCAGTTCAACATCAATTTTGATCAGATTGTTTAGCCCCTTCCAGGGTAGTCATAGCTAGGTGAAATCAGTGGAAAGCCATCCCCTTTGGAATCTATTCCATTCTCTCCTTAATAGAATCCCATAAGCTTCTATAATATCCATAACGTGTACATCAATGTGCTCCTATACTCTTGGATCAGTAACCAGCTGGATGTGTACATCTTTTAGCACCTCAATTTCTTTAACCTTCATCTTGTCCAATGTGTCACACCCTATTTGTTGCCTGGAGGACCATTCCCAATTTATGGCAGATAGAGAGAGGCATGAAATTACATGAAGCTCCAGATTCAATTAGATAGTTTGACAATTTTTTCCCAAATATACGCAGACTTAGCATGAACGAGGGTACTTTTATCTTATCTTTGAACAATGTTGAGAATGCCTCTAAGGAATTCATGTTTAATGTGGGAACTCATATGTTTCTAGTCACCATAACTTGTGTGGAGTGGTCTAGGGACTTTAAAAGTGCTTCTCTTTGAGATGGGCAACCTTGCAACATGTCAAACATAGAGATGTTTTCTCTAATTTTTTAAGCTCTTTGACCGCACTGTATTTTTCAGCTGACTAGGATGGGTTTCTGTATATAGCGGGTAGGTTTGGTGGAGATGACGTAGAATCACTTAGACCTTTTGGTGGTGTAGGATTATTATCATCTCATGGGTCTAGTGGAGTAAGTTTTTTTCCTAGGGGAATACTGTATGTTAGAGGTCCCTTCTAGTTTCTTAGGTTGTAAGGGCTCCGGTGATCATTCTGAAATGCATGAACTTCAGAGTACTCAAACTCTCTTTCCCTTTGGAATGGAAATAAAAATTCCTCTTCTTGGGTGTAGGTGCTAGAACCTTCCCCAATTCTCGGTTCATAAGAGTCAAACATCATCACATTAAAATAAACATGAAGCTCCTCAAAACCCCAAGGTTGCTGATTATCGGTATTATTTCCATACCCGTCGTTATCTTGGTGTGTGCTCATATCCCCTGCAAAATTTACATCAAAAATTTAATACATGTTAGCATTATCAATGGGTATGATACCATTGTTGGGTCAAGTGTTCCAGGGTCGATTAGGTTGCTATTCTCCAAATTTTTTATCTTGTGATTTATTGTTATTGTTATTTCTATAGGTGTTATAAGTCCAATTTTGACCTTGAGGACAAGCATTTGGAGCAATAGGTGTTTGTTGGTATCCACCTTGGTTTTGAGAATGATTCAAATTCATCCTAGTGAGCTCATTGGTTAGTTGAGATATAGTTTTATTTACGACATCCAACTCGGAGGCTAGGTGACTATCACGCTCATTTAGAGGAACTATCTATTACTCAAAGAAGGAAGTATTATGGGCCTTATAACAAGGATAGGTGATGGATTGGGGTGGGAAAATGAGTGGTTGTGTCATAATTGGGTTAAGCAAAGGCGTGTTGGCCAAAGCATGATTGCTTTCTGAAAGCTAATGTGGAGTAGCGATGTTACCCAAGGTAGGAAAAGTGCCAAAGTTCCCTCCTCCTTATGGATCTATTTGTTGTGTAAAAGTTATGGCTTTGTTATACACTTTCTCCATCGTGTCTCTTTCTATAGGGGGAAGCCTCCTTAGAAAAATTAAAGTGAGTGGGTCCAAGTATTTAAGGTAAATTGTATAATAGCCGCCTCGAGTACAATGTAAGGAGCTTCTAATTTTGATGCATCTTGTGGAAATGATGATTGAACATAATGATTGGATCATTGTAGTCCTTTCTAGATATTATGAACTGGTGAAGTATCATAGTAGGATCCACATATAACTTGAACTAGTTTAAGAATTTGATTTCAAACTCTGGTCATGCAGAGATAGACCCACGTGGTAAGTTCAAGTACTAATTATACACAAACTCCCCTAGCGTGTATGGGAACAAATGACATAAAAAATATTTGTGTGTAATCTCTTTGCAGTTGAAAATTTCCTTGAAGGCACGAATGTGTTATTCTGCTATTTGTGATTCCCCATACACAAAATGGGTGCAAAACATCTCCATATTTTTGGATAATTCATGAAGTTGGCTGACCAAGTTCAGTGGAGAACTTTGTGTGTTAGCGAAGAAAGCCATTGGATGTGGTGGCTAAAAGTTGTGACTTTGGTTAATGGCTATGGTAAAAATCAGGGAAATGATGTGTGATTGCTGGCCAAATAGATTCTGCATTCTAGAGGAATGACGAGAGGGAATGTATTTGTATTTTCCCTTGTCTCTGCGAGATCTACGATGGTGGGTAAGTTCAAGGAATTCACCGCTCTTTGGAGATGATCTAAGCACTCACTTGAACCATTCTGGTGAGAAAGATCCGATGTTATCCAGCTTTCTATCTTTCATCCCTCCTAGCGCCACTTATGTAGAGCGTTGTTTTTACACAAATCAAATGCTAGGAATTTGAGATCCAATTTCCTCTCTTGAAAGAAGAAAAAATTTATTCCCAAGGTTCTTCTTAGTCGTGGTACAATTTCTTGGTAAAATCACTTGAAGATAAATGTGAATGTTCACAAGGAGGCCTTTGTTGGTACATTTTAAGACTTTAGGCTACAAAAAAAACTTTAGTACTTTTTTGCATCTTTTCAATTTTCAATGTATGCAATTTTGTAATAATGTAAATTTAACTTTAAAACCACACTGATTGCTTATTTAAATATATTTCAAACAAAGACCAAAGACTTGGGTAACTAGAATGGTAAGAAAATTTTCTAAAATGAAATCTAACCGACATAAACCATTGTAGAATCACGCTTGCAAATTAAATGATGAAAAAGATGGAAACCCACAGAACATGAATCAGATAATATCACAATTCTATGTTCAACATATGCAATATTTTGAAGAAACTTTTACCCAGATGCAAGATTTTCAAAAGTCTATCCGATTGTGAAGCCACAAGATGCACACACACATGAGACATATTTATCTTTAAATTAATATAACTAATCTTTCCAATCATTCGTCACAACAACATGAATTAGGAACATCAAACTCCAATTTAATTGATTGCAGATCCATACACAATAAACGTAATTGGATCTCTAAAATGAATGAACAAGCATAAACAAAAATTCATCAATTTTGCATAGATAGTAGAAGAAATCACACCATGAATGAAGCACCAACAACATGTATCTTTATTTCATAAAATATATGACCATTTTACATTTTTCTGATGCAATATATAATGCTTCAATTACTAAACTCAGAACCCTAAAACTAGGGATTTGATTACACTAAAATAGTGAAATAAAGTGAAATATAGAGATTAATTAAGAAAATATACTCCTATGCTGATAGTTGACAAGATTGCATGCATATTTAGTCCATTTACATCTCATTTTCACAAGAAATCAGGGCCAAAAATGCCCAAGAAACAAGAAATCAGAAATGGAGCTCCACCATTTTGAACTGAAGCCTTCATCTAAAACTTGGAGTTCTCTTTGGAATATTTTTCCGAGCTTCTCTGTATGAATGCAACTTATTTATATCCTTTAGTTAAGCTAAAATGAACCCAAACCTTCAGGCTGTCTAACTTGAATCAAATCCTTTATGCAAATTTATCTCACATCGGAATGACCTAGGAATTTTGGATCTTAACCCTTACATTGAAAGCTGGAAGGATGAAAAATGGCTAAGAATAGATCCTTAGGACCTCCAAAATTTTGGAATTTCAAAGTCTGAAAGACCAAAAATTGACCTAGGAAAATGTCTAAGTGTCAAAATCTCCACTCTGTAAAATTTCACTAAGTCCAAATCTGGATACTTAGTGTTAAAATGGAAAATAAATTCAAGCTAGGAACAAATTAATCCAATTGAGTAAGGAAAAAGGAAGATTATCATGAATCAAGCTAAACCTTAGAGCATACACCAAAATGAAACAAAAAAGGAGACAAGAAGTTTTTGAAGGGGGAAAAGCATAAAAAAACCCCCGTGAATTATGAATGGGCAAAATAGCCAAAGAGAGAGAGAGAGAGTTAGAGAGCTTCAACTCATACAAGATGAGTCACTTGAAGTGACGAAGTGCTACAACTAGTGCTTGAACCCACGAGAAATGAGGAGAAACATCTCTTAAGTAGAGATGGAAGAAGGAGTTGAAATGTAACTCCCATGTGCATGTGAGCCACATTCATAATGTGTGTGCCACT
>MU226779.1:3564787-3576424 GCA_018584345.1 Thuja plicata | reverse complement strand
CATGTGAGCCACATTCATAATGTGTGTGCCACTTGTGCTATTTCCTCTTAAGGAGGAATCTAGGAATAAAAAGAAATTACAAATAAATATTATGTCCTCACACATGGAAAAGAGGACAAGTGTTCAATTAGGGATTCTATAGGAATCCCCTACTTACATAATAAATAAACTAAACTAAACTACCTTGGTTTATCATATATTTCACCAAGGAAGGATTATACTTCTAACACTTAGTCAGTTTGGGAGGATGTCCCAATGGGAATCTTGGAGCCTCTAAAATATCTCCTGTACCTTGTCATAGTCTGCTACTTTGACATAATTGAGGCATTTCTCTTGCTTTTCTCTAAAGGTGTTCAACTCAAAAGTGAAGAATTTGATCTCTTCATGTTCTGACATTCTTTGCATGTCATCCTTGAATATGAAAAGTTGCTAGAGGTCCTCCTTGGTGTTGATACCAAAAAAAATCCCTTTTAATTGCTGCATAATGTTATTTATAGGGTACAAGAATTGTTTTTCATCATCTTCATACAAGTCCATGTCTATGCCTATGAAAATATTCTCTATTTGTTCAACCCACTCCATAGCTCCTTTATGTCTCTTTCCGATCCTATCCAAGCATTTTTTGTAGACCTTTATTGTTTTGGCTATATCTTTGATCCAGGTTTGAAAATTGTTGAGCTCTGACCCTTCATATAGCTTGACCAAAATTTGGAAGTGTTTCTTCCTTATTACTTTTAGGTCCTTTAGAACCTTTTTCCGTCTATCTATTTGGAAATATAATCCCTGCTCATCCTCCATCATGTCCACCAATTTGGTGGATTGCTTGAGGATGATTCTAAAAGGATTAATGATTTTCCTGATGATATTCTCCCCTAAGTGCTCAAAATTAGTCTTCCAATCTGTATAGGCTTGAATGAAATAATTTTTTATACCTGCCGATAATTATGGAGTATTTATTTTATCTAAGATGACCTGTAATGAGGCTTATAGGAAGGCTAGGTCAATGGGACCCGCTATTTTAAGAATAAAGTTCTTTAATGCTTCATTCTATTATGTCCGTGACTTTATCTTATCTTCATCTTTATCCATGAATCCCAGTGTATGCTTTAGTCCTAAGGATGCCAATGTTTTACTTCTCTAGTAGGATCACCTAGGTCAACCTATTTAAAGGTGTAATCTTTTGGAGTTATTTCTTACTGGATGGTACTTATTGTAGGAACTGCCACTTATTCCTTCCATCAACCCTTATCATCCTGATTAACATAGGACATTGTCCTTTCCAGTGCACTAGATTCACCTCGGTGGAAAGTTTGGCCTAAATATTCCATGTTTGTGTCCTCCTCTTCAGTCTAAACCCTCCTTCTTGGTTGTATCTCTTTATTAAACCATGTGGGCTTGGTGAAGGTAGTGATTAGCTCATATGGGGCAATTTTCAAAACTAAAGTTGTTCCTCATATTGTTTGGACCTCTATTTCTTTCTCTCCTTTTGTTTCCTTCTCCAAAGTTTCTCCAATTTATGAATTCTCTTCTTCTTCCAACACTTCTTATGTCATGTATTTTAGTTTCTCCCTATTCATGGTATCCGACTATTGATGTGTTTGTTCACGTGGAGGGGTACTTTCTCCTCTTGTAGATTTCTTCTCCCCTTTGGATTTTCAACATCTTCTAACGAAATTATCAATTTTTCTTCCCAGAGACATGTTACCAGTCTCTTCTTTGCCTGAGAAGATGGTTTTGACCTTGTGGATGGAGGTACTTGGGTAATTGGATCTAAAGAAAAAAATAGGAATAAAAGGTGGAGGAGTGAGAATTTGAACAAAAGAAAGAGGAGTGGGAGTTTGAACAGAAGGAAGATGAGTGGGTATATGAGTAGGAATGATGAGAGGAGGAGTGGCAATGGGAGGTGGAGTGGACAAACTCTGTTCTACATCTACATCACTCCCAACCTCCTTATCTTTAAGTGTGTCCTCAAGTGGCTCTCCATGATCTTTCTGTGATGATTGGATATTTGGGAGCCCTAGAGTAACTTGAAGCTCTAACTCCTTTTCTGTGTCTACAGTCTCTATGGTGGATGAATGCATCTTCGTATCCATGTTCTTCCTCGAGTCTAATTCCATGAGTGTTTTTTCAACTGTGGGGATAGTGAATTGGGATGGAGGAGGAGTAAGAGTAACTTGTGGGACCAATGGTACCCGTCCCTCCACATTCACTTCCGCAACATGATTAAGTGGGTCTATCATTTGATCCTTGAATCCTTAAAGATTCTGAAAGTTGGATATATAAAACTCATCGAGAACAAGGGATTCCTGGGGATCTTCTTGTTCCTCTTGTGCTCCCATCCCTACACGGATCGAGACATCCTTTTCTAGATCTTTCCTTTTGAGGGTAGCTATCCCCAATCTTATTCTCCTTCTTCCTCTTGTAAAGTCTCTAACTGTGGAGATACATAGGATCTCTTCCTTTTGTAAACTCTTCTCCTATTCCCCCTAGGCAACCTTGGGTCCTGTGGCCTTCACAATAGGAGATCAAATTGC
Source organism: Thuja plicata (assembly GCA_018584345.1). Taxonomy (NCBI): domain Eukaryota; kingdom Viridiplantae; phylum Streptophyta; class Pinopsida; order Cupressales; family Cupressaceae; genus Thuja; species Thuja plicata. The sequence continues at coordinate 3,573,890 of MU226779.1, read as the reverse complement.
AGTAGGACCCTTCCCTTGAGTGAATTGTGATTGATTTGGGGGTGGATATATGCTCCCAGTCATCCTTGTCTTTAGTGGCTTAGTTTTTGGATTTGAGTCGTATGCAACAAGGTGTTCCTTCATGTACACTATTTTCAATTTCTTGGGTGCTACCTCTTTGAACTTCATAATTTGTACCCTTTCCCCTCATTTCTTATCCCCTTTGGATGGTGGATTCAATTGTGGTTTGATCATCATGGGGTTCATTTTGAATGGCATTTTAATCCAATCTTTGGTTGTCTTCACCACATGCTTGGCCTTGAAATCAATGCTATCATTCTCTTCCTTGTCCACTTCCACTTTCAATATGACACTCACATATATTTTATCTTCATTATATAAAGTATCTAACAAATCCTCCATCTCCATTTCCCATACCTTGGGTGGAATTCTAAGCTATAGGACATCTTTTGTGAATTCATGGGATATTCTGCAGTTGTCCCAAATCCTGAGTTCGTAGTCATCTAAGAAGTTCATCGAGTGATATTGCAGGTGAGGCTCATGAACATAATGTCTACCTGTGATGTGGCTGTAGGTACTAATAGGGTCAAACCATGTCCTGATTAGTCCAAGGGATTGTAAGGGAAATTCATCCCACTCAAATACAAGAGACTTGCATACTTTCATGTCTAGTAGGGAATTGGGACCAATTGATAGAGGGAAATCCCAACAATGCTTGTTCTTGTGTTTGATGTATTCATAGGCATAAAATTTTTTCCTATCCATTTCCAAAATAATTATTTGATCAGAAGGGTATCAGGGAAGCTTCTTTGGTGCCAGAGTACACCCTACCACTTTGATATATGTGAAAGTTTTGAATTGAATGTAAAAGGCTCCTATTGCCCTTACTTTAGTAGCTGCCTCCTTGGAGAGCCTCTTTGCATAGTCACCTTCAATGGAGCGGATAATCACAAAGATGAATGCCTCATTGACAATCTTATAATCTGGGCTATTATTTCCCATCTTTTCTTTCCTAACTAGTTGAGGGTACATAGTGAATGGCCAAGCATTTGGATGTCCAAAGTCCCCTCTCTCACTAACCCCGAGTATTCTACCTTGGCTGCTAACAAGTAAACCATATGTGAGGTCATATACAAATGGGGGTTGTGCTTCACTGTGAGCAACTTCTCATCTAGGTTGTCACTCAGTATGGTTGCCAGATCAAACCTAGCTCTCCTCTCCTTGATCCTTTCAATCAAAAAAATCATCCAATGTTCGAGTTGGATGGATTAAGGAAGCCCATATAACCTACTAAGAATTATGACTGCCACCTAGATATCATCAGTTAAGTATCATTTTCTCATGTCTATTCTTTCCAGCGTATCCTTGGGGAGGGGCTGATTCAAGTATGCTTTGTTCACAATCTCATAAGCATCTAGTGTGTTGTTTTTTGAACCATTCTAAACCTTTTCTGATTGATAAATCATAGAATCTGTCAACCCCCTTTGGAAAGTGGAAGACATCTTCAATGTTTTCTAGCTTGTTGTAAAGGATAATATCTCATGCTCTATTCTTTACCATTGTAGACACCTAAGATTGGTCAGGTGTTCTCTAATCAAACAAATTTGCAAATCTCATCAAAATGGACTAAATCATCAAAATGGACATTTATTAAATCAAGTTGGGACAAAATCAATTTAAATCAAAGGATCAATTAACAAATGACATTAACTAATTAAATATAAGCCTAAAGGGATTAATCAAACTATATAATTGATTTTAATCAATTAATTGTATAGTTTAAATAAAAAATCAAATCCAACCTATTCCCCTACATGGCTAATTTAATTAACTAATTGAATTAATAAATCCTAATATATTTCAATGTGAATTTGAGGAACCAATGAGAATTGAGAAGGAAAAGCACATGGATCACTCCAAATTTTCAATCTCTACCACTCATTTGGCCTTTTCAATTTCATCCACTCATCTTGTCCCAAGCTTTGAGACAATCATTTAAATTATCCCCCCATTTGAAACCATTTGAATCCTTTCACTCAACTAAGGCTAAACCATGATCAATTGACTCTACCCCCTACACTTGGGAAAATCCTATAAATAGAAGCCATTTTTTAAGCATAAACATAATCCTAGACATTTGAATGTAAATCATCTATATTATAGTCATTTTTAGAGAGATCTAATAAATTTGAGAGCATTTTCAAGCATTTGTGAGAGCATTTGGATGAATTGTTGAGACAATTTGAGAGTATTATGAACTAGATAGGAATATCATTATCAATTTTATCATTCTAGGACTGTCACTACTAGAGATTTAAGCTGAGAGCTCTCTATTAGCATTCTTAGTTACAGATCCATGGGATGCTTAATAATTTCCTTTCAATTCTTACCTTAATTGTTGATATTTTTCCATAGAATTGTTAGAAAATAAAATGATCTCATGAAGGTGTAAAAATCACACACACAAATGGTGCCCACCATGGGGCTTTAGGCCTCTAATCCTTGTTTTTATTAATATTGTGTGTTTTTGCTTCAAATTGTGTGTATTTTATAGATTGTAGGTAAAGTGATGTCTACAAGCAAAATGATGATGCTTGTACACAATGAAACGATGCCTACAAGCAAAATGATGATGCTTGTGTTGGAAATATATTGTAGGCTAGGTGACTGAGAGAGGAAGGGGTGAATCAGGAACCAATAAAACTTCTTTACTTTTATCCTTTATTAGATTGTCTAATCTGATTGCATGCATGGAACAAAAAAGAAATAAACATTCATAACACTTGACACAATATTTGGTTACCCAGAAACCTTCCAAATAGAAATTAAAAATAGGGTGGGGATGGTACTGTATGGAATGGATCAAAATCTGTAACACACTCAATTTAACAAGGGGTTATTAGCACTGATTTGTAATGCGAGAAATCAATAAGAAACAAGCTACTAATAATGATGGTACGAATCAATAAAATGTACAAGCAAATAAGAGGAAAAAAAATGAATGCAAAACCAATTGCTTGAGGCTTCTATTGTCTCTCTCTACTCCTTCTGAAATGCTATTTGTGATGCTCAGTATTGGTGTGGACAACGTCTATGACTTGGGAGCATCGATAATTTGATATTGAATGTGTGGGTGATTGCAAGATGGCTTGATGCTTGAACCAAATCTGACAAAGTAATGGCACATGTGAGCTTGAAATCCTAGATCCTTCGAATGGTTATGAAGGGTTTTTTATATAGGAATTGAGAATGAGATGAACGGTTGAGATCAATCCCAAAAATAGGAAGATGAATGGTTGAGAAAAAAGGGTACTGGAGAAGCCATTAGTATACTCCACCTCTTCAACTAAGAGAGAGGAGATAGAGTTTGGTTAACTGAATAGCTAATTATGAGTTACCTTTTTGAATTGAAGAGGTGGGTAGAGTTACCCATGTGAACTGGAGAGATGGGTGGAGTAACCCATGTGAACTGATTAAGGATTATCTCTTTGAACATAATTGATTATTTAATTCATTTATATAATTAAAGTTTTCAACATGTGAGATAATTGAATTGTTTTTGACTTATAATTTCTTTATTGAATGAAATTAAATTAATTTAATTAGTAAGTTTAAATATTTCAATTTAAACTATAGGAAATTGACTTTAATTAATGGAGATTAATCAATTAAGGTTCTGATTAAGTAAAAATAGGTTTTACAAGGACCCAAAACCTTTATAAAGTAATAAAGTTTAGCAGGTTTTACAAGGACTTGAAACCTAAAGAGTTAAAACATATGTTCAACAAAGAGAAAAAAATAGTTGTGCCCGAGCACCCAAAAAGGAAAGGAAATAGGAAAACAAGAAACTAAACCAAAAGAAGTCCCACAGAAACAACATTAAAAGCAGGGACAACAAAAACCCCCAAAGGGACAAAAAATAGGACAGCTACATTCCGTGCACCAGTTCCTCCACTTCGATGATCATAATCTGCATATTGCTGACCGAACTCTTGAGCTCCACACTGTCGTTGTCCTCCTTAGGACTATTCTTCTTAGTACTAGCTCTAGTACGCGATCCCAGGCCTATTCCCTCTTTGATCTCTCTACTTTCCTTCTCTTTGTTATCCCTGTCCATTTTGTCCATCATAATCTACGCATGACCATAGTAAGCCTTGAGACTAATAAGACATTGTTCCCCAATTTTTTTAACAGTAGCCTCCAATCTCTCCACCTTAGTAGTTAGATTCATGTTCTTCTCAGCATTACTCTCTTTCTCAGCCCTGTCTTGGATGTCTTTGATTTTTCTCTCAATTATCCCCACTTTATTAACAAATTCGGCCTGGGCTTCAGAATTCCCAACCACTTCTTTCATTTCATTCAGACAAACAACCACCGAGTTTTCCCCAATACCCATACTATTAAGAATATTTATCTCGGCCTTTATAATATAAACTTGTTTTTTCAAATTATTCTGATCATCAATCAAGTTGCTTACCAGACCAATGAAACCCACAATGCAATCTTTGTTGTCCACAGAGAAATAGTGCTCCTAGGTGTCCACATTGTCATGAAAATCACATTGCTTATGCCCATAATCTTCATCAGTTCTGTTATTCTTTTCATCTTTTTAATTTTCTTCTTCCTGCTTCTTCTCTTCAATTTTCTCCCTGAGACCGGCGTCATCATTACCCTCTTCTTTTCTCTCCTCCCTGTTCTCCCCTTTTTCCTTATCCCCCCTGTTCTCCTCTATGTTTTCCTTTAAATCTTCCTCATCTGAAGTAACATTAATTCTCCTCTTGTTGGAGTGGCTACTCTTACAAGTAATTTTAACTTTCTCCTTACCCTCCCTGCATTTCCTTTTTTAATCCTCCTTTTTCTCCTCCTCAAAATCAGTCTCTATTTCCGAATCCTCATTTTGAATCTTCTTCTTTGTTGTCTTTTTACACTTTTTCTTTTCGCTTCCCTCCCCAACCTCCTCATCACTATCCTTCTGTATTTCTGACCCTTCAGAATAGGGTTTCTTCTAGTTTTTAGAAACACCCTTTCTGTTAGATTTAGGGGTTTTAAACCTTTTGGACTCCTCTTTGCTTTCTGCTTCTTCCCCATACATGCTATCATCTTCATCCGCATCAGTCTCTTCTTCCTCCTTCAAGATATTCTTTCCCAGTGGCCTTTCCACTTTCTTAGATTTCAGCACCTCATATATGAGAAGCATAAGCCCTTGGTGGGATGCATGATCCCCCTTCGGATCTTTCCGTAAGCTAGATATGGTAGCATCTAACGAACTAAGCAGATAGTAAGGTAAACTGACTTTAACCTTATGCCTAAAATGGTTTAATAACATGAAATGGTGCCCATATGCCCTAGTAAACCTACCATCCAGAGTGACATAACTAATGATCAAATAAAGGACATACCTCCAGGGTCTGGAAATGCGCTTCAGATTATGGTGGGAAGCATCAATCTTGACCAATATGTTCTTTTCCTTCTCATCTTCTAGGAAAGTCTCCCAAGCTTTATCTGAGATCAGTGTATCTCTATAAAACTTAATTTCATCCATACCCATTCCTGTAGCTTCAACAATGATCTCCTTCGTAACCTCCATATACTAGTCTCCAACCAAAATCTTGCCCTCTTTCCATGATTTTGTAAAGATCATAGTGATAGAAGGATTCCTGCCATGGAGCTGTTCTAGGAAAACATCCAACCCACCCTCTTTCACAATTTTCCAAACTCTATGTTTTTTCTTCCAGTTGTTACAGTTAACAGGCTCAACTCTTTTCTTGTTTCCTCCCATTTTCTTACTCTGGTTGCAACAAATATTACTGTAATGGAAGAAGAAAATGCCAAAATGAATATTTTGCAAAGCCAAAAAGACCCAGAAAGTGTGCCAAATCCAGCTTGCAATCATAATAGAGTACTTACAACTTCAAAGGCAATAATGACACATCACCTCCATATTAATGCTTTTAAAACAACTTACCATTTATAATAATTTTCTGATGGCTCCTCAATCGATCCATATCAAGCAATAATTTTGCTTGAGATGGCATGTCATTTCCATCGTCCCACTGTGCCACCTCATCACTCTGACATGCATTAATCACCGCCCTGTCAGCAACACTATTTACCTCACGGTAATTATGGGTAATAATACAATTTTCAAAAGAGTGCATAATATCTTTGGCTTTTTGAATAATATTATAAATAGTCCATGAGGTGGGAGTGTCATTGTTTAAACATTTGACTATGTTGAGAGAATCCCCTTCTAACCAGACTTTAGTGTTACCTTTTTCTTTAGCTAAAATAAGACCCTGAAGAGCCGCCCAGGCTTCTGCAAGATGATTAGTTTGATTACCAATGGGGATAGCTTTTATACCTGTACAGACACCATTTTCATCTCTGAAGACAATGCCACATCCTACCACCCCCATATTTCCCTTAGAGGCACCATCAAAATTGATTTTCTACCATCCATTTGGGGGACAATCCCATCTAGCATCCTCTCTTTTAGTTTTGTTATCCTTTTTTTTGGAATTGCCATTGATTTTTTAATTTTTGAACAGGGTAACATCGTTCTCCTGTAGAGGTTCTAACACTTTATCCTGTAACATAAGATTCTCTTTTATGTCTCTCTTAATATTAAAGAAAACCTCCTTTTCACTAGTCATCTTGTCTTTGAACACTCTATCATTTCTTTCTCTGCAGACCCCCCAGCAAACATTAGGACAAAATTCTAGATCTTAACAACTGTGTCATGCTTTGTAGAATAGATCCAAGATTTAAAAAGACTCTCTAGATTATCAGGAAAAACCCACTCAATATTAAGGATCTGGAAAAAAGATCCAGAAAAAAGATCCCAGATCTTTCTGACAAACGGGCAGTGGATGAAGATATGTCCCGCACTTTCCTCTTCTTGCTTGCAAAGATAACACCTGTTAACAATAGTCATACCTCTTTTTCTGAGATTTTCAGTTCTCAAAATTTTATTTTGCATCATTAACCAGAAAAAACATTAATTTTACGAATGAGGTTTTTATCGTAGACTTTCACCCAAAAAGGCTCAATAAGGTCTTCAAACTCCAAATGGTATAGAGAAGAGACAGTTAAGTTACCATCAATACTATGTTTCCAAACAATCCTATCCTCTTCCTCAATCAAATTGATTGAGTTGAGAATTTTGTTAAGATGACCCAGTCTTATATCAATGATAGATAAATCTTTCCAGTGATCCCTTTCCCAATAGTCTTCAACTTTCCTTCCAAAAATACTTTTACATTGATTCTCAAAGATACACCATTCAGGGCATTCCTTGAGGGGGGAATGAAGAATCCACTAATCATCCAAAAAAAGAACCTTGATACCATTTCCCACTTTCCATTTAATTCCTTTTTTGATTCTGGATTTATTTTTCATAACATTTTTCCATATGAAAGATCCAACCCTTTCCCTGTCCTCATTCAAAAAGGCATCAAGATTAGGCCTATCCTTATTATACTTGTTATCCCATATAAGAGTCCATTTTCCTTTAGAGTTATAGTATCTCCATATAACTTTAGTAAGGAGATTCTCATTCAAGTTTTTAATTCTTCTTAGCCCCAAGCCACCTTTCTTGATTGGACATCAAACTTTGTCCCAGGCTATAAGCGCTATCCTTTTTTTTTTCTCCATCCCTGTCCACAGAAACTATTTTTGAATTTTTTCAATAGCTTAACCAAACTTTTTGGGGATCTTAAAAATTCTCAGAGCATAAAGAGGGAGACCTTGGAGGGTAGCTCTGAGAATCTAGATTTTACCCGCTTGACTTAGCAACATCCCTTTCCATCCCACAAGTTTACTATGAAATTTGTCCACTAAGGAGCTCCAAAAAGTATCAGGAGGTTCCAAACAGAGAGGGAGACCAAGATAAGTACCAGGCATAGTTCCCAAGTGACATCCTAATATCCTTATGATTTTCATCTTTCTTCTGTCAGGGACATTGAAAATATACACCGAGCTCTTTTCCCAATTTATAATCTGGCCAGAAGCTTTCCCATAATTATTCAAAGCTTTCTTAATATTACTATCATTTTTAACCGAGGCTTCTCCCATAATTACCGAATCATCTACAAACTGATGATGAGAGCAAACTTGGTTCTCCAAAGATGGTTGTAACCCTTTAATGTCACCTTTCCTCACCTAATTCTCCATGTAACTTCCCATGCATTTAGCCATGAGGATGAAAAGAACAGGGGACATGGGATCCCCCTGTCTTAGTCCCCTTGAAGATTTAAAGAACGAGGTAGGAGACCCATTAACCAAAACCGAAAAGGTAGGAGAAGAAATAAGCTGGAAAATGAGATCAATACATTTTCTATTAAATCTAAAAGCCTTCAGGACTTGCACCAGAAACTCCCAGTCCACTCTGTCATAAGCTTTAGACATATCCTATTTCAAAAGAAGGCCCTCCTTCCTAGACATCACAAGAGAATGAACATTTTCATGGATAGTAATGATGGAGTCCATGATTTGTCTCCCAGGGACAAAACCATTTTGTTGCCAAGAAATCAAAGAAGGTGTTGGTGCCCAAAAATGCTGAATTGAATTTCCTTTGGAATTGCCAATCCAATGATGGGAAATCCAATTATTTTTGGCCAACTAATGGGAATGATCGATTATGATCCTCTTCCCCTATGCTTCTGGCCCTGCAGGACCAAGGCGGGTGAACCTTCACCTGAACAGGATTTTTATAGCAGATAACCTGTGTATGGAACTCAAACTTCTGTCTCTCAAAGTATGGCAAGGAACTTGAAATAAATATAACTGAAATCAATATATCATGAACCGTAAACTAAAATAATTTAAGTAATTGAAAGAATTTTTAGTAAATGTGTATGTAATTTGAAATGAATAGATAGATAAGATATCACAAAAATATAAACAATGAACTAAATAACTATAATCCAAATAATGATTAGACCAGTGCCTTATTTTACCATGGGCAATAGAGTCAAGATCATTCCAATCTTATGTTCAACCTCAGAGACAGTTTTAGAAGAAAACTTATCACTTCAAAGGTGTTATGGAATGTACATGCAACCTAAAACAAATTCAGAGATATTTCAAAAGGGTAATACTTCTC
>MU226779.1:3540812-3564511 GCA_018584345.1 Thuja plicata | reverse complement strand
TTTTACATTATGTATATATATGTGTTTGAGTGGCTTTCACACCTCCTTAAGGTGAAAAGACACAACCCTTATTATAAAATATTTTGAAAAAACACTAAACTAACTAAAAAATAACTACCTAACTTTTAGATTTGGCTTTGGTTGAAAATCCAAAACACATCGTGAAAAGCTAAGATTTGTTTTAGAGATAGGAAATTGGATTTCCCAAACTAGGTCAGTTTTAGATTTTTAAAATTCGACCATCTTTATCCTCTGTCGAAATCATCTTTGTAGCAGGTCTAAATTCCAGCATTTTCTGAAGGCTTTGATTAGTTAGTTCTATTTATTTGTGTCATAAAGCTTCCTTCCTTTGATTTTTTTTTATGGAGAAACATGCTTCTTGATAATGGATTGGGACTTCTAAGTTATCAAAATTTAGGGTACCCCCAGAAGGGAGAATCGCCAAAATCCTAGTAGTAAGAACCTTAGAAATAATTTTGTAAACAGAATTGCACAAACTAATAGGTCTAAACTGATCCATCTTATCGGCTCCCTGTTTCTTTGGGATAAGGGCTATAAAAGTACCATTCAACTATTAATTAATTAATTAAATAAAATTAATTATTTGATTAATTTTGGGAATTTTGATTAGATGATTTGGGGAATGAATTTAGAAGAAAATAGATGATTAATTAATGATTAAAAAACCATTTATTAATAGGTGAAAATGAATTTAAAAGGAAATAGATGATTAATTAATGATTAAAAACCATTAATTAATAGATGAAAATTAGTGTTTTTAATGTCAAGTCACAAGTCTGTCCATTTTAGGGTGTACATTTTTCCCTCTTTGATGCAATGTGGCTTGTCGCAGTGTGTCAAATATTCTCTGTTTTGATCTTGCCCCACCTTGCCCCGGCGATAGCAGGTGTATTTATGCCCCCTCAACAAATTTGAGCAAAAATTCATGACATGAGCGTTAATTTGTTGAAACTGCAAATTGATAATCTGGGTATCTGATTGATTTTGAAAATGCTTCATTATGTCCCTAATATTGAGTGTTGAAGTTTTTGGGGTCCGAGAAGATAAAATCAAGTCTTGGAGGAATTAGGGTTTTTTTGAAACCTTAAAAATAGCTATGTGAGCCACTCATTTGATACTTTGCACTCTTCGAGCTCTTGATCTTTGGTAAGTTTGTCCTTTGTTTGTTTTCTTTTTTCTGTGTTCATTGAGCTATGGAGGGCATTCCTGGGGTCGTGCATGTTTCAAATCAAGTCCATACTTTTTTTCGTCTAGTTGGCGCAGGACATCCGGTGACTGACCTTGTCACTTTTGTCATTAATGCTCATTTATTGCATTTTGAAAAAAATGTTCTTTTGAAATTTGCATAAGTTGCTGCAATAGGCTGCAGTTTTACCGCAATAGGCTACAGTTTTGCCACAATTGTGGTTTAGGTGCCACAATTGCCAAATGCATGCCGCATTCGATAAATGTGTAGCAATTGGATGTTTTATTACCGCAATTGTTGGATGAGTGCCACATTTGATTGTTGAGTGCTACAAAGTATGTAAAAGTACTGCACTTGATAAATGAATGCCGCAATTGACCTATCTATTCTTTTTTAGCATGCGTAATGATTTTTCTGATATTATGCTTCTGACCTGATACTAATATTTTACTTTCTATTGTTTTTTAGTATGCTCAGACTATTTTGTGTTGTCGGGAGTCGAGATCCGCATGTTTAGTATTATGCTTCTAGCTTTCTGAGGCAGATAGGGGTATACTTAGGGAGTTAGGACTATACTAGGTGTGTTATATGCCTGAGATCATGACCAATAGGGGTCTGATCACTGATTTATGAGAGAGGTGGAATTCAAACACATGTACCTTTAGTTTACTGACTGGTGAGTGCACAGTCACTTGGAGGATGTTTATCGCATCCTACAGATTCTGATTCAGGGTGCTCTTGTGGAGTATGATCGGGATTCAGGTATCACTACTTTGTCTAAGCTTTCCGGTCTTCCCCAGGATCAGGTTGGGATTTTTGACCCTTATGATATCCCATGGGATAGGTTTTGGATAGGATTAGATAGGCTATCTACTCTGTTAGGCAGTCTTATATGTGGGATCTTGTGTCCCGATCATCGACAACATGGCTTCTCTATCGATTTTGGTGCTTGGCTTCAGAGTATGGTGTGAGAACATACTTTATATGCTTGAGGTCTGTGCATGTTGGACCACATGTATTTCCATATGTTCTACGCGGCTTACCTTGGAGGTAAGTCCCTTGGTTGCGGAGCCACTCTATTACAGATATGAGCGTGGGAGCACATTGTTGTGTGTAGGCCAATAGGTGCTCATGATCTTCCCCCGGGGAGACCCTACATGTTTATGTATGACTATGCTATTGTTCAGTCCCATATGGGACATCTAATGTACTAGTGGCAACAACTTGACATGATGCCTTACTTCATCTGGAGGCCATAGAGGGACTGTTTTGTGTGGGATGGGGAGGATATACATCTTCCCTTCTATTGGTAGTGGATCGAGGTTCTTGATTGGGCGTGTCAGCCAACATGTTCATATGATTGATCTCCACAACACCTACAGGGTGTTGCGATAGTTTGGCCAGAGAAAAAATGTCTCTAATTTGTATGCTTACTTTTGCCAGAGATCAAGAGATACTACTATTTGGGGTGCAGTTGTTCCTCTTAATGTGGTGGTTACTTAGTTCTAGAGTCTTTTTCCTATTGCATGGACTTGGAGGTCAGCCACTGTAGATGCCGATATGTATTTTTATTTTCCTCTGCTTGATGTATCTATCTTTCTAATTTATTTTGATGGAGCTATCTTTTGATTAGTCATATATGCTTATCATCTAGATGATACTAATGTCTGAACTTTTTCTCTTTGCAGGCATGACTCCACTGTATGATGCTTGGTGGCAGCAGTCTCGTCCTAACCTATTGACTGATGTGTCTCAGCCTGTGGTTGGTACTGTCTTTAAGAGGTCTCATCAAAGGTGGGGTCAAGGGAGAGATGGAGACAGGGATGGAGGTAGGGCTAGTGGTAGGGATGGAGGCTGTGATGGTGGCCAAGATGGAGGAAGGGGGAGAGATGGTGGCTGGGATGGTGAGCGGGGGAGAGATGGTGGCCGTGATGGTGGGCAGGGGAGGGATGGGGATGATGAAGATGATCTGGTTTTGGCAGTTCTAGTGGTAGGGTGAGGACAAGGGGAGGAGGTAGTAGTAGCCAGCAGGTTGGATTGGGAGCCATCCTTGAGGAGGAGGAGGCTTTAGAGGAGGAGGGTGCTCAACTAGTTTAGAGAGTGCATTGCCACACTGGTGCTGTGCTTGCTGAGAGAGAAGAGGAGAGAGTGATAGCCAAGGATGTTGATGTGGAGATAGCTGATATTGATGTTGAGGCTTTGGATGCAGAGGGTTCAGGTTCTAGAACTTCTATTGGGAGTAGTAGTACTGGCAGCAGTACTGGAGATAGTGCAGATACTGAGGACTCATGGGTTGTGCAGGGGAGAGGGGATGAGGGGTTGGGAGATAGGGATGAGGAGGGGGAGATGGATTTAGCCATGGGTGGTATGGATGTAGATCCATCAGATTTGGAGAGGCTCACACAACAGGTGTCTGATCTTCAGGTGAGGTTGGCTTCTGCTGATGCATGGGCTACAACATTGGAGAGCAGGGTTACAAGAGCTAAGGCTAGGGATACTATAGTAGAGTAGCGAGAGGGATAGGCTCAAGTTGAGGTGAGAGCTTATCTTGATAGTGTACATGATTTATCTTTGAGGGATGCCCATGATCGGCTCTACAAATCAGGTCAGGAGGCTGGTAGGGAGATTGAGTACTAGCGCCGTTACTATGAGGTGGTTGTTCATGTAGCTCAGTGAATACCTAGTTTTACAGCTTCACACTGATTGAGCAAAGCTTAGAGATCTCAGAGTAGTGGTATTGGAGCGCCTGGTCCATAGTAGGGGCCTGTACCTGATATTCCACCTCCTTGTGTGCCTGGCAGTGAGGGTGGTGGTAGTTCCTATTGATTTTGATGACTATGCTCATTTTTTTGTATCATGTTGTACCATTTTTTGTAGTGATTTTCCATTGATATACTCTGAGGCTTATCGATGATTGTATCTTGACACATTGATATTTATTGATATATATGTTGATCATCTTCTTTTGTTCAGACTTGCGACCATTCATTGTACTCAGATATTGAGATTTATATGAGATGCAGCTAGTGATTTTATATGATGTGCATTGGTTTACTTGCTATATGTATGGTTCTACATGATTTGTGCTTAGATGATGAAATGTTTATGCAATGTGATTCTATTTTGCAGAATCTTATATGGATGATTTACTTTTCCTATGATACTAACATGTGAATGCAGGATGATTTTTATAAAATGCATGTTTATATGAGATATTTATGAACACATTTAATTATGATTACCATGTATGCAGATGCTTGTATTTCTATTTTTTTTTGTTTTTTGATGCACTTAAATGTAATGGACGCAATCTATTATGCACAAAATATTCGAGTAATGCATGTGTTAGTTAGAAGGAAGTTAGTTTGGAATGTTCTCTGGGATCGATTGATAGATATGTATTGATAGAATTGATGGTTGACAATTGATAGATATGAATTGATAGAATGGATGAGTCACCCAAGTTGCTGCCATGTTTCCAATTTTGTTCATCATTGCATCTTTTTATGAAATTTTGAAGAGCATCTAATGCACGCAGATATTGCTCATCTGGATACTGCTATGACCTCTTGATAACCAGAAGGAGTAGAGAGATTTAATAGAAAGAGAACTTAGTGCATCTAGATATTGACCATCTGGGTTCAACTATGTTCCTTGTTTTCAAAAGAAAGAGAGCCAAAAGCACCCAGATATTGACCATCCAGATACCGCTTTTGTCTCTGAACAATCCAAAAAAGAAAATAAAACCAAGATAAAATTCTAATGCACCCAGATCTTAGACCATCTAGATACCGCTATGAACTCTTGATTTGAAAAGAAAGAGAGCCAAAATCACCCAGATATTGACCATCTGGATACCGCTTTGCTCACTGACCATCCAAAAAAAGGAAAAAAAAACCAAGACAAAAATCCAATGCACCCAGATCTCAGACCATCTGGATACCATTATGATTCTATTGATTTTGAAAAGAAAGACAAAAAACCAAGATAGAAATCCAATGCACCCAGATCTCAGACCATATGGATATTGCTGTGATTCTATTGATTTTGAAAAGAAAGACAAAAAAACCAAGATAGAAATCCAAAGCACCCAGATCTCAGACCATCTAGATACCACTATGATTCTATTGGTAATAAACAAGAAGATAACAAAGAAGGAATGTCCAATTCTTTCCCAGGGTTAAGCTCAGATCGTGGAACTGCATGGCTGTCAGATAAGTGACAGCGCCTACCACATTTATCCTAAATAATCATGGCCCTCAGAATCAAATTGAAACATTCTACAAACAACAATCAAAGATAATAAGTCATGATCCATCATAGCTACTCTCCTCACTTGGTGGATCCTGGAGTAGCGTAAGAACATAACCACTAAATATAGACTGACATTTGACTGACAAATGACCTAGTCAACATTTGATTGTTCCTTGATTCAGTTTGATTCTCTTGATAGGCTTGATTGGCTTGATTGTCTGATTGTGTCTGGTTTCAAAAATAGATCACTCATATAAGACTAATCTGTCTAGTTTTGAGCGTATCCGCCACTATGTAAGACGATTGATTGATTGATTGGTTTATTGATTTTGATTATTTTGGGTAGTTGATCAAGCTATGTCAGATGGGCCCAATGCTGATTCGCAAAGTTCATGGTTTTGACATTTGATTGACTGGCTTGGTCGCCATTTTTCTTTGTTGGTAACTGAGTTGGTTTTATTGCTTTGGATTTTGTAATTTTTTGATTATTTTTTATGAAGATTGATTTTTTTCAAGACATTTTGATCTTTTTAGGATTTTGATGAGTTTTTCTAATTTTTAGGGATTTATTCAGGATGTTTAGAATTGCCCCCTATTTTGGTGGACAAGTACTAATCATGGATAAGTGTTTGTGCTCAGAGGGGATTGTGCTCCTAGATATAGCTTGTGTAGTCAGTCTTGCATTCAAAGTTTTCTCAAGCTTTGATCTTGGAGTTCATTGATGGTGAAGCTAGATTTGAACACTTTGCGCCTATTTTCCAGGTTTTCACCAAGGTACCTACTCAATAGTGTCTATTTTCTAGGTTTTCACTGAAAGAGCAATTTTTTTTTCTCTTTACTTTTTTTCTTTTTTGATTTTTTTGTTGTCGCCAAGGTGCCTGTTTTCCAGGTTTTCACCAAGGTAACCTTTTGTATTTTTTGATTTTTTTGGTATTTTTTGGATACGTAGATAGTTGCCTTAACCACTAAGACCTCAAGCATAGAACCTCTTGAGGTGAATGTTGTTTATGTATCTAGGGAGATGATCTCTTTCTAGTGTTTCTAGTTGGTATGCCCCACTTTGGGTAGAGTTGATAATGACATATGGTCCTAGCCAGTTAGGCTCAAAATTTCCTGGTTTCACTCTCTCTTCTTGGTTCTTTTGGTTTTACATTAGGACAAGGTCCCCTACTTCAAACATTCATGGCCTCACATTTTTATGATAATTCCTTCTAAGGCAATTCTGATAGTCTTGTGAGTGGTTGAAAGCATTTTTTCTTCTTTCGTCTAATAGTTCTAGTTCACCGAGCCTTGCTACTCTGTAATATTCATCTAAAATCAGGTTCTTCAATGATATCCTCAGGGATGGGATTTCCACTTTGAGGGGTAGGACCTCCTTTGATCCATATACTAGGGAGAAAGGAGTGGGTCATGTAGGTGTTCTCATGCTAGTTTTGTATGCCCATAATGCAGGACTAAGCTGTAAATGCCAGTCTCGCCTTGATTCGTTAATTATTTTCTTCAAGATTTTCAAAATGGTTTTGTTTGTCACTTCAGCTTGGCTATTCCCTTGAGGATAATAGAATGAAGAGAAAAATTGTTTTATTTGGAATTGTTCACAAAGATCTTCAACATCTTTGTTTTGGAAAGGTGTACCGTGATCCGTCAAGATAGTTTGAGGAATTCCATACTGACAGATGATGCTGTTGAGTATGAACATTGAGATCTAATTTTTAGTTATGTAGGTGAGGGGAATTGCTTCCACCCATTTAGTGATGTACTTTGTTGCTGCTATAATGTATTTATGTCCATTAGCTAAATATGGTGTAATCTTTTTTACTAGGTCAAATCCCCACATAGAAAATGGTAATGGTGAAGTGATATGATTTAGTTCTTGGGCTGGTGCATGGATGAGGTCTCCATGAATCTGACATTGTCTACACCTTTGTACATACTTGTTTACATTTTTATCTAATGTGGTCTAGTAGTATCCCATGCGGATGATCTTTTTAGCTAAGCTTTTGCCACCTCTGTGGGTTCCACAGATTCCTTCATGTACCAACTCATACATAGCTCTCTGGGATTTTGTGGAAGTGAGACATCATAATATCATTCCATCTAGACTTCATATATATAGAGTAGTTGAAAGAATAGTGTACCTAGAGGCTTGGCGGATGAGGGACTTTTTCTAGTTCCTAAACAAGTTGGGAGGTAAGACACTACTTTGGAGGTAATTATACATGTCATGGTACCATGGGGTTTTAGGACCAACAAGGACACACACTGATTCTGTGATTGGTACTTGATGTGATGGAATCATGAGCTGCTCCACTAGAAATTGGAATCTATTTTCATTGCCTGGCATATCGATCAAGGATGCTATGGTACCCATCGCATCTACAGATGTTTTTTGAGCTCTTGGTACTTTCTCAAAAAAGATGTATTGGAATTTAGTGCACAACTTGTTCATCTATTCTCTATATGATATTAGCTTCTCATATTTTGTCATATAGTCATTGTTGACTTGGCTAATGACCAACTACGAATCTCCGTAGACCTTAAGGTTCTTGATTCTCCATTGTATTGTTGTCTTTACTCTGATGACTAAAGCTTTGTATCTGACTATGTTGTTTGTGCATGGGAAGTTGAGTCTGAAAGATTTGGGAATTACATCATTGTTTGGAGTGATGAGTACTATCCTTTCTCCTGCACCATGGTTCGTGCATGACTCATCAAAGTGTAGTTTCCATACCTCTATTTCCAGTTTGAGTGTAAGGATATACTCATCTGGAAAGTCAGATATGATAGGGTGATGATCCTAAATAGGTGCCTCTGCTAGTTGATCCGCAATCACTTTCCCTTTGATGGATTTTATGTCTATGTATTCTATGTCGAATTCACTTAGGATCATCACCCACTTTGCTATTCGTCTGGTGAGTGCTGCTTTGCTTAGTAGATACTTGAGGGGATTAATGTGCACTATCAAGTTTGTTTGATGGCTTAACATATAATGTCTCAGCTTCTGGGAAGTGAAGACAACTGCTAGGCATGATTTTTCAATTGGTGTATTGTTGAGCTCATAGCCTACCAATGTTCTACTGAGATAGTAGATAGCTCTCTCCTTGCCTATGTCATCATGTTGTGATAAGAGTATGCCTAATGCTGATTTAGTTGCTAAGATATATTGAAGCAATGTCCTACCTTGTATTGGTGGCACCAATATGAGAGACTTGACCAGATAGTCCTTGAATATTTGGAATGCTTGTTCACATTGTTCTGTCCATATGAATTTTATGTCCTTGTGTAGTAGATATTGGAATGGATGGCACTTGTTTGCTAGCTGGGCTATGAAGTGCCTGATAGATTAGAGCCTGCCTTGTAACCCCCTTAGTTTCCTTAGGTTGGTCAGTTGTGGCATGTCCAGTATTGCTTTGACTTTCTTTATGGGTCTACCTCTATGCCTCGATGTGACACTATGAATCCCAATAGATTCCCTACGGTGACCCCGAATGCACATATCTTTGGATTTAAACAGACCTTGTACTCCTGCATTCTGTTAATGATGGGTCCCAATACTTTTAGATGATCCTTTCTAAGCATTGAATTGAAAAGTATGTCATCAAAATAGTCCTCCATTGTCTTGTGGATGAGATCATGAAAGATGGTTTTCATGGCCCTTTGATATGTTGCTCTGGCATTTTTTAGACCAAATAGCATGACATTCCAATAGTAGGTTCCCCATGCACATGTAAAAGCCATTTTGTGTTGGTCCTCTGGTGCAATACTTATCTGATTATATCTTGAAAAGACATCCATGAGTTATAGCATCTGATGTCCTACGATGAGATCTACTATCATGTCAATGTTAGGCAAAGGAAAGTCGTCCTTGGGAAAAGATTTGTTAAGATCTCTAAAGTTTGTGCAAATGCGAATCTGACCACTGTGCTTGGTAACTGGTACCAGATTAGATATCTAGTCTATGTATGGGATCGGTCTTATGAAATTATCATCTAGGATATTTTTCAATTCTTCCTTGATTAGTAATGCAACAAGGGGATGCATCTTTCTCAGCTTTTTTTTGGTAGGTTTGGCGTTGGGTAGCAACGGGAGATGATGTATCATAAGCTTTGGATCTAATCCTGGCATGTCTGAGTAGGACCATGAAAAATTGACCTTCCTTTCCTTGAAGAAACCGATGAATTGTTCTCTCTCCTCTAGGGTGAGTGATTTTGCTAAGTAGATGTTCTTTGAGTTATTTTCGTCATCCAAGTTGACTTCTTCTGTTTCCTCTGCTAATAATTCTGACTTTTCCTCTGTCAAGGGGAGGAGTTCCTACTTTCCATCTTCTAGTGGCTCAGTGAGTTTTTCACTAGAAGATATGTCTTGTTTTGTCTTTTTATCATTTTTTATGTCAGTAAGTGCCTTTCAATTTTCACTTACTGATGATTCTTTTTTCTTTTTCAATTGTTTTTGATGATCGGAAAGAGGATTTTCCTCCCCAAAATATGTTGATCTATCGAGGTTGATGGAGTAACCTTCTTTAAGGTCTCCTAATGGCATTCCATCTCTAAGTCCCATGAAGTTTGTGATAGCATCATCATTCTTGAAGCTATCCATATTAGGCTATCCTTGTTGATCCCACTCTATCAATTCTAGGTGTACAAGACATAGGTCCTTGTGGTGGGTTTAATCTATTTAGTTGAATGGGACAATGGAGATGGTTCCAACAAACCTAGACTATGATGTGGACGCACCACCTAATAAGTTTCTATCGATATGTTTATCGATACAGGGTTGGTCATCTATGGTTAATTGGTCAAACAGTTCATCAAGTTGTATGGTGGTGGCTGACCGAGGGGAATAGTTTGGGATTGATGGCTCAGAGTCATGAATGGATCTCTACTCATACTTGTGGGAGTTAGTTTTTCTAGAATTCTCATCAGATGTCTCACTTCCCTTGTTATCATGGATTTCTTGGTTGAGGGTTAATTGGGATTGAGAGGTTCCCACTTTGGTTGACAACAAATGTTGAAGTATGTTGCTGATCAAGATGTGTTTCAAGTTTTTCCCCCGGTGTAACCCTTCTCTTTGTTCTTGATCAATGGGTATGTCTTGGGTGACATGACTGGTTCTTTGTTTCCCATAGCCTAACCCTCTCTTGTTTCTCTGGGTTAGCTAGAGAGATAGTTTCATTAAACCTTGTTGTATTTCCCCTAGAATAGTTGTACCATCATACCCAAACCTTTGCAGCATTGTATAGCCAGCTCCATAGGTTGATAAAGGTAGGGGTTGTTGAAGTGTCTCTTGTGGATCTTGATACAACCATGTATTGATATATGGATCAAATGGGTTCTCTTCTGCAATGTCTCCCCATTTGACAAAGGTTGTGGGTGGACACCTGAATAGAACAAGTTCCAGGGTTTCTGTTGTAATTGCGAGTTGTGACATGCCATATGTCCTTGGGCTCTGAGGCATGTTTGTGATAGTGAAAGCTTCCTCGTAGCTGTATTCACCAAATCCTTGTTAGTAATAGATATTTTTCCCACTTTTCTTATGACATCTTTGGGAATTGAATTCGATGTGGAAGGGATACTTGCCTCCTAATTTTATGGAACTTGGTTGTTAGTACTGGTTTGAACAACATTGTAGTATTGGAACAGGTTTGGGTCTCCTTCAATAATGATTTCTTTCCCTTGGTATGGGAACTTGATGCACTAATGATATGTGGAGAGTATAGCTTGCATCTCATGTATCCATGGTCTCCCTAGTAACATGTTATATCCCAAATCTAGGTCTAGGATCTGGAAGGGAGTGTTCTTGACAACTAGGCCAATCTGGACTGGTAGAATGATAATACCTTTGGAAGATCTCTCCTCTTCATCATAGACTCTGATGTTGATCCTTCTTGTGACATCAATACTAGATTTAGAGCAGCCTAGTTACTTGATGACCTTTAGAGTACATATGTTCAATCCTGCTCCACCATCAATGAGGACTATATGGATTGCACTTTTTTGGACTTGGATAAGTAAGTGCAAGGGATCTTTATGCAAGGGTTTATGTAGTGACATGTCATGATCTATGGAGGTTGCATGTTTAATTGCATCTATATGGTTCACCATTGTCTGGAAGCTCTTTGGAGTTATGTCCCTTGGGACAACTTCTTTTTGAAGTGCTTAGTCTAATGCTTGCTTGTGCTGTAGGGATATGTGCAAAAGGTCAAACATGGAGATTTGGGCAGGTGTGCACTTTAGCTGATCCACTAGGCTTGTATATGAATTTGAGGTTGCATGAGGGTTGACTAGTGTAGCAGATCAGGAAGGCATTCCTTGCAAGAAAACTTTTGTACGATGTGTGGTTACAACACATTTGTCACCTTGGTCTCTAATAGTGATGGTAGCCACATGGCTATCTGAAGGATTTAGGAAATTGATAGTGTTGTCACTGTTAGCATAAGTGTAGTTGACCTATTTTGACTATCCACCAGAATTGGAGGATTTCCCTTTATTGTGATCATGGAATGTGTCACTGAATATTGTATGATCAGTGGTGCCTTTTTTTTGGGTGTTGGTTACATCGACGACCCCTGTGTTAATCAAATCTTGGATGACATTTTTCAATTGATAACAATTGGGTGTCTTTTGTCCCTTCACTCGATGAAATTTGTAGAAATAATTATCATTGTACCACTTTGGTTTGATTACACCATGTTCATATTCTCTGATTTCAGGGAGAGTGATATGGTTGGATTGTATCAACTTTCTTAAGTATGATTCTATCGACTCTCCTAATGATGTGTAATCTCATTTTGGAAATGGAAACTATGGTTGGAGTTGTACCTATGGTTGATTGTTTGACACAGTGGCCGCTTGGACAGGGGGTGGTTGAGTTTGAGTGTATGCTTGTGGAGTGGGCACCATGGGTTGTTGGTTAGCAATAGGTTCACCTTGCAGTGACTCTTTGGGTTGGGCATAGTTGACCATTTTCACATTAATGACACCATCACTGGTGACATTTTTATTTTTATTCTACCATTTAGCTTTGTCCGTTGCAATCTTGTTTGTATTCATTTGGGTAGGACCTGCAAGGACACCTCGTTTGACCAAGTTCTTCTCACAATGAACTCCTCATTCGATGAGTTGTTTAAAGTTTGGAGCTAACTGCAATTCTATTGTAAATGACATGTCTAGAATCAAACTGTCAATGAACATGACTATTAGGTCTTTCTCAGTTACACCATATGCAATTCTGTTTGTAGTATTCCTCCATCTTTGTAGGAATTTTACAAAGGAATCTCCATCTTTTTGTTTGATACCACAAAGGTCCTTGATGTTGACCTTGCACTCGATGTTATGATGGAAGTGAGCGATGAAATTTTTGACCAATTCACCCCAAGACAAAATTCCATGAGGTAAATGTGAGAACCATTCCATTGCTGGTACGAATAAGTTTTGTGGGAATAGTCGCATTAAGTATGTCTCATCATGTGTGACCTCGATGTAAATAGAAAATAATTATTGAATATGCTCAATAGGGTTGGTATTGTCCCTATATTTGTCAAATTTTGGTATCAAGAAGTGAGTTGGGAATGGAGACATGCGAAGAGAGTGATCAAAGGGGTACAAGTATAAATCTTTTGCAGTGTAGAATTTAGTTTGCCCTTTATTTTGCATATCCATCACTTGGGTTTGAAGGTTCTGCACTTGCTAGATCAGCATGTTTGTTTGAGACTGAAGATGATTTGTGACATTGTACCTCTCTGCTGTAGTAGGTATGAGGCTGCACCTCTGTGTCCCTTGAGTAGGAACATAGGACCTCATCCTTGGGACTTGATATTGATTTCCCAACACATGATTTTGATATGGGGGCATGTGAGTGGCCCAAGATTGATTCTGCTATGTTTTTTGTTGGGGTTGAGGTTGTTGCTGCTGCTGAAGCTGGGATTGTTGCTACTATGGTTGAGGTTGTTGTTGTTGCTGAAGCTGGGATTGCTACTAGGGTTGTAGTGGTCCCTGAATGATAAAATGCGCAACCTTGGGTGGGCATTGACTGAAAGTCAAACCTGCAAAGATGGATCCCTATGTGAACAATATGTTGACCCCAAGGCTAGTAGGGATTGATTGTAGTAGCGAAATAGTTGCAAAAAAGTTGTTGCTTGTTGGTGGGATTGAGGGCATAGCGTGAGATCTTGATTGGACAGGCCATGAGGCTAAGGGTTGAGGCACACTAGTGACCATGGGTGCACTTAGTTGGGAGCCTATCATGATCTGCATGGAAGACGTGCTTGCTTGGTTCATGGAGTTGGTTTGATTGGACACAGTCTATGCTAATGTCATTGTTGTCAAGGATGGGAAGATTTGAGATACCATAGGTTCTATTTGAGAGGGTCGAGTAGTGTTTTGACCTGTGAGAGGGTTTTTGGGCCATATGGTTGACACATTGAATTCAGCGGGGAGTTTGAATCCCTTCCTTATCAACATGGCTAAGAAACATTCAGGGTTCCTCTCTACAAATACATCAACCACTTGCGTGGAATAGGCATCTTGTTCTATATCTTCGAGCTCCTCTTCTGTGACATTTTGGAACAAAGCTAACCCATGGTGATTCTCAATGAATAGAGAAGGACTGGTATTTATGAAAGGATCATCCTGTCGCTCTATTTCCCAAGCGGGGAATCTATTTATATATAACTCACCGGGTTGAGTTTTAGCCTTTGACCTTGTGTAAGGCCCTCCATAAGGTGTTTGAGACATAGTGTGGTCCATATTTTATGACTAAAACAAGTGATATAAAGCAAACAGAAAAGGATAACCTTTCTAGGAGAGTCCAAGTTATGTTTGGACAAGGGTAATTCTAAGGATAGATGTTGATTTATCTTGATCTCAAAGTTTTGATGATGTAAGAATAAGATTTTTTGACATTTTCCTAGGACAAAGTCACTGATAGAGATCATGATGATTTTCAGATAACAGGATCAAGATATTTTGTCTAAAATTTCAAACTAACAATGCTTGGAGGATAATCATGCTTTCAAAGAATGGATGATCTTTAATGTTTAGAGATTCACACAATGTTCTTTGCATTTTTTTGGGACAGACACTGGTCTTTGACACATAATGGGGAGTATTTTTAAAGTTTTTACGTCAAAATAAGTGTTTAAAAAGTCTCTGATCAATTGCGGAAAAACTCCACCGATTGCGGTAAAGTGACTGGTTGATTGTGGTAATCTATCACCGATTGCGGTAATAAATAGGTCAAGTGTGGCAATAAAATTGACAATTGTGGAAAACTTTTGTCAATTGCTGCAAAATGCAGGCAATTGTGGAAAAGGGGAAATAATCTCAAAATGACTCAAAAATAGGCCTCATTGTCTCGCAATTTTGATTTTATGGAACAAGGCTTCTGATTTGCAAGATAGTTTGATGTTGAAAACCCTATAATTTAACACCTTTGACTCATTTTGATAGTTTTTGATGTTTGTTTTGCATTTTGGAAACTGATCAAAGAACAAGCACAATGGACACTGTGTTTTGTAATCTAGCACGGGTTTTGACACAAGGATAAACAGATTAATCTAAGGAAAATTTTGGCTGTCAAATACAATATTATAGGCCCAGTGCTTGAATTTATATTAGCTCAAACAACAAGTGTCACACTACTAGGACATGAAGGTCCACAACGTAGGCGCCCGTGTTTTTGTTGTTATTAGGTATTGTTAACGTGATAGTGAAGATCTATTTCACTACACAAATACCTTGGAACACATATGTTGGGAATATTGGGAGGAAATTATACAACCCCTTGCACTATAATAAGGTATCTATTCGGAGGTGAATCGGGTTGGCCTCTATTTTAACAAGTTTGTAGTAAGGGTCCGTGGCATCTATCCAATCGGTTTGTACTGTGTGACTCACTTAAGAGCCTAGTTGACCATGTTGGCTCCTTAGGGATATTCACTCGATCTAGACTATCATCAACACACCTTGCTCGAGCTTGGCTAGATATAAAATAGAACTTTGGTTTGCGTCTTGTTTATATATCGATCAAAAAGATTACTGGTTTAAGGTCTTTCTTTGAGGAAGAAGCACATTCCTCGGACATGCCTTTCTAAAATGTATAAATGTGTTTAATCTAACAGATTGTGCAAGTGCACCAAAGACTCAAGATACAAGGTTAATCGATTAAACCCCAAATATGAAATGTGAACTAAGCTAAACCACCATACAAGCACAAGTGTTTAGTTTTAAGACCAAAAGCAGGTGTTTGATTGCTTGTTCAATTTTAATGACCCCAAATTGGAAATGTTGGTTTGCCTTTGTTAGTTTCTTAACCTCCATGTCAATTTTAAGCACCAATATGTAAATGTTAGGTTGTGATGTTTGGCATACAATTTTCTTTTTAGAGCACCAAAATGATGAATGAATGATTTTTAAGTTACTTTGTTAAATTTATTTCCATGCCACAAGATGAAATGATAAGTTAGTACCACAAAATATTGCAATCAAAATACATGCAATTGAGAAGTGCCTTTGAAACAATTGACACTCATAATGGCCTACTTTCCTCCTTGCTTAGTGATTTGTCCAGTCCTGCACAAAAACAAAGAAAAAATTAGATTCTAAACAGAAAAATAGATAAATTGGATCAGATATGGCATAATTCTGGCAATTGCGGTAAAGCCCTGTCAATTGTGGCAAAGAACTGTCGATTGCGGAAAATCACTGTGAATTGCGGTGAAGCACTTCTGACTGCGGCAAAGCACTGTCGATTGTGGCACAGATCAGCTAATTGTGACAAAATTTGTGCAATTAAAGTAAATTGATATTGATTGCGGTACATATTGTGCAATTGCGACACAAAGCAAGAAAATATAATTATGAATAATGATAGAAAAATTATGCAAAACTCTTACAATGATTGCAGAAATAAACCAATCAATTGTGGAAATCTTCCATCAATTGTGGTAAAATACTAGCAATTGCAAAATTACACATTTATCGAGAAAAAGCATGAAAAAAATCTGCAACCATACGACTGTAGCCAAAAGGTTTTGTTTGTCGTCTGCAAGTGATATTTGGGCTATTTGATTTACGTTGGGTTCACTAAAATGTACACAATAGATCAAAATATGTAACACTCTCAAATCAACAAGGGGTTAGTAGCACCAATTCACAATGGGGGAAATCGATAAGAAAAAAGCTACTAATAATGAAACTATGAATCAATAAAATGTACAAGCAAATAAGAGGAAAAAATAAATGCAAACCCAATTTCTTGAGGCTTCTATTGTCTCTCTCTCTACTCCTTCCGAAACGCTGTTTGTGATGCTTAGTATTGGTGTGGGCAATGCCTATGACTTAGGAGTGTCGATAATTTGATATTGAATGTGTGGGTGATCGCAAGATGGCTTGATGCTTGAACCAAATCTGACAGAGTAATGGCGCATGTGAGCTTGAAATGTTGGATCCTTCAAATAGTTATGAAGGGTTTGTGATATAGGAATCGAGAATTAGATGAACGGTTGAGATCAATCTCAGAGATAGGAAGATGAATGGTTGAGATCAAAGGGAACTGGAGAAGCCATTATTAAACTCCACCTCTTCAACTGAGAGAGAGGAGATAGAGTTTGGTTAACTGAAGAGCTAATTATGAGTTACCTTTTTGAACTGAAGAGGTGGGTGGAGTTACCCATGTGAACTAGAGAGATGGGTGGAGTAACCCATGTGATCTGATTAAGGATTATCTCTTTGAACATAATTGATTATTTAATTCATTTATGTAATTAAAGTTTTCAACATGTGAGATAATTGAATTCTTTTTGATTTAGAATTGCTTTATTGAACGGAATTAAATTAATTTAATTGGAAGAATTTAATTAGTAAGTTTAAATCTTTCAATTTAAACTATAGAAAATTGACTTTAATTAATTAATTAATGGAGATTAATAAATTAAGGTTAATTAATTAAATAAAATTAATTATTTAATTAATTTTGGGAATTTTGATTAGATGATTTGGGGAATGAATTTAGAATAAAATAGATGATTAATTAACAATTAAATAACCATTAATTAATAGGTGAAAATGAATTTAGAAGGAAATAGATGATACATTAATGATTAAAAAACCATTAATTAATAGATAAAAATTAGTGTTTTTAATGTCAAGTCACTAGTCTATCCATTTTAGGGTGTCTATAGGTACCCACAAGATTTAGAACTGCAGTAATAAATCTAGCCAGTTAAGGCTTACAATTGACCACTTCTGATGGTCTTCCCTGTTAGGAACAATAAGGACTGTTAGGTCCATCTTGTGAAAGGATTTATACAATACAGTTAAGTATGCATTCTGTTACGAGATTTGTGAAGGACTGTTAAGTTTTCCCTGTTAAAGGATTTTGACTGTTACACCTGTTAGGATGAACCAGTGAATGCTCTGCTATGCAACTCTGATTTGCTGAATAAGATCCTTTGAAGTAATATTGATCTCCTGAATGTGATAGATGAGTCTCTATTGTTCCTTTATACTATTGTAGCCTTCTAATCAATCTTCCACTTCATATTCGCATCTGTAATTGATTCATATATACATTCTACTACATCTTCTACTACATTTGGATAAACAAAGTATCTTACATATATATCTATCCAAATAAATTACCTCCACAAGTCGGCTACTTATCATATTTAATTAGTATCAAACAATATTTGCTAAGTTGGCCCAATTTTGATACTTGGGTCCAGTAATCCACTCGGGTGATATACTGACATTCAGGCGACACAATTAACTAGAAACTTTGGCACTCGATTGACACTAGGTGCTCAGGCCACATTGATCACTTAGAGATGGTATGCCACTTGGGTAATACTGGTGACTCAGGGGATACTATTTGGAACTAACTACTCGGTCAACACTACAACTTCTTAGCTCGGGTAAAAATTCAAGCTGCTGGTTCGGTCAATACTATATCCATATGAATGACCAAGTGTTTTGGCACTAATTGACAAAATTTATTTCCATAAGGTCTACAATCTCCCCCTTTGGCATTAGTGACAAAAACACTTATTATACAAAAAAAAAATCTGATCAAACTGCTAAGTCGAAACTCCCCCTTACCATGTGCTTAGGTACTTGCTCAATTTTGACTGCTGCTCTGCAACTCGGTTACAATTGACTCTATTTTTTATTTTCCAAAATTGTTTTTGTAACTCTACTGTATATATATATATATATATCTTCCTCTTCTCTGTACATGTATCTCCTCATATATATACAAATTCTATCTTTCCCCCTTGTTTTTGACACAAATGCCAAAAAGCATATCTACAAGGTAATACCAAAATACGAAAGGAAATCATAATGTACCTTCAAAATTTGAGACAAATACTTGTCCCAATTGTCTTGCAACACCTTCAGGATGTGAAACTCAACCTGAATTTCTGTAGACAACTCCATCATAAGCTCTACAACTAAAAATTTGTTATCATGGATGAGTGTCTTTGCATGACATCCATATGAGGAAGGAGTTGGCTCTGTATAGCTGTTAGGGATTCCCTTATTCTTCCTTCTTCTCTTAATAGCTCTACCTATAGATCAGTCAGATACTTGATCTTTACAAAATGTGCTAAACTTGAACTAGGATCAAGTGCCAACTAGCTTGCACTTGCCTTCAAATCATTATCAATATTTTTCATCTTGTTCTTTATTTCCATGGTAAAGTTTGATGTGTCACTCAACTTTACAAATAATACAACAACATTATTCACAGTGGTTTCTAGAGATCTAATGCTAGTGGTTAGCTTCACCTGATCTATTGCAATCTTACCTGCAACATTCTCTAGAACCTTATTCTCAAATTTTCTTTCTGCCTTCTACAGTAATTTCTCATGTCCACTAAGATCATGATTAAACTTGTGAACTATGTCAACAAGTTGGTCCATTATGGAGTCTTCCTCATTTAATTCAATCTCTAGTGAATCAAGGAAAATACCTTTGATGTCCTATACTACTCTGTTCCTTTTCTTCTCAGCTCAGAGCTTTTGCTATTTTTCTCTTTTCTTCCATAGCTCCCCAAAGATGTCCATCTGCTCGACTGTCAGGCTAGAAAGATCCCTATTTGGAATCAAAATGTCTTCCTCAAGGTGATCTTCATCAGTTATTGTTTCCTTTTCTTTTCCTTTGACCTTGGGATTAGGTGAAGGAATTATTTCCTTACCTTGTCCATCCTCATCCTTGTCCTTAGTGTTCAAAAAAATTAGGTCATTAACTTTTAATGCACCAAATGTAGAGTCAATAGCAACTATAGAAACATTCATAGTGTCCTTGTGTGACTCGGTCTGGCTTGGGCCAGTAGTAGGTAGATCCCAATGCTCGATTCCTACTAAACTTGATGTAGACTCTGTGACTTTTTCCTTGCTCGGAGATAAGATACTCTGAACAGGTGATTGGGGCAGGGATGCCATCACTTCTAATGCTATCTATTCTACATTATATTCTTCAATGGTCTAAACCTCAGGTAATTCTTCATCTTTATCCTATACATGAGGGTCTGTACTCTATTTCTCTGTCTTATCATCTCCCTTGTCATAAAAAAATGACTTCCATATCTTTGTTGCGGTTTGCACAACATCCTCTATTTTCTTGATCAAGTTTTGAAAAGTCCTAAACCTTGGAGTGTGATTATTATCATATTTAGACAACATCTTTTTAATTCTTTATCAGTCATAGTAGGCATGACTTGCTTAAAGTTTTGATTTTTGATGTCCTTTTCAATCTAAACTGCATTGTGCCAGTGAATGGTGATTTCCTTGAGAAGGTCTTCAGTCACATGGATTTTCAATTCAAATGGATCATACTTCCATCTTTCCATCTTCTCTACTAATGCATCCTCAATCATCTTCTTCTCATCCTTGGCTCTAGAATCATACTTCATTGATTTGAGAGATCTCATACCATTACCTTCTTTCAATTATTTAACCTTCTCCTCAAAGGTAGGTGGTGGCTTTTTGAATGTAACTGTATCTTATTCTTCATCTTCTTTAGGCATTGTTAATTTTCTTCTAGATATTTTGGGTTTGTTTGAAGTGAAGACATGGGTAGAGATATTTGGTGTTTTCTTGGGGTTTAACCTCTTTCTCTTCTTAGGAGGTTCTAATTATACCTCTTCCTCTTCTTTCTCAGGTTCTTCTTCTTCTACCTTTATGTCATCCTCTTTTCTTTCAGTGATCGAAGGAGGAGAGTCTGATGGCTTTCCATATTTCTTTCCAAACTTCTCTATTCTCTTCCTTCCTCTCTTCAAGATTTTAGGAATCTCAATTTCCAATGATATTTTCCCCTTAGCTTATTCATAAGTACCAAAATATGATTCTTAAGGATCAATAGGCTCATTTACAAGAGCTTCAATGATGTCTCTAGTCTCATCTATGTTAACCTTATATGCAAGAGGTTTCACCCATGCAACCTAGGCTTGACTCCTTGGATGTATACTTTTTCACAGTCAACTAGGACGCATATTTCATCCTTATAGTCATCTACCAATTGTTTGGGAGTTCTGAATATATTCTACATTTTCTCTTTGAAACTTTCGAAGTAAGCATCCATGATACTTTCAAATTTATCTCACAATTTTGCTATAAACTCATTGATCTAATAAATTATAGGCCTTTCCTTCTTCCATACAACTGTGCATTTTGAAGGGAAAAACTTTTGAACATAAAAGAATATGTAGACCAAGAGTGAACTAAACTTACATGGATTGGTCTTGGATGCCCAGATGCTCTCCATGTTTTTGCTCAGTTGGATGAGCTGCAATTCAGCAAGGTCAAATAATAGATTGTTCTTCACCACTTTGTATGCCAAGTCCACAACCTCACATGGAACACTATTTGGTCAGATTGAACTGTATATCTTATGTGCAATCACATGAATTCCAAAATTTAGCTCCATGTTAGTGACTCCATTCAACTTCATGCCTCTTCCATCCCACTTAGAAAGAGTCTTCTTGGCTAGGTCATCTCAGGGTAGGGTTTTGGTTGCCTTAGGTTTTTTGAGCATTGGGTACCCTGTCACTCGGTGTACCATCATCTTAGTGATCTTCACTAGTTGCTCCAACCAGAGATGCATGTCGTGAACACAACTCAGAATAAACCTAATCCACTTTATCTGAAAGTTCTTCGGCATATGAAAGATGTGATTAAACCCTTGACTTCAAGGTGTTTGTGTTCCATCTTTAGGCTTTTGCACACACAAAGTGCCTCATATGCTTGATTCATCTCTAATGTGACTAGTTGTTGATTGGTGCAATGATAGAAATCTTGAATGTTGTGAATCAATAGTACCTTAGGAGGAATTTGGTAATGGGCTCCCATTGGATCTATCTCCTCTGTAATTGCTGGATGAAGTTTGAACTTTTGCGGTTTGCAGACAACATTCTTCACTAACATCTCGGATCCCTTCTTGATCTTACTACTGGATGAATATGCCATAATGATTGGAGGATTGATGAAACTTCGCTGATACTAAATATTTCAAACACAAATTCACTTTGAAATTACTAATCAGTCTGCAAACTATAAAAATTGGTAAACAATAACCCTTCAATTTAACCATTTATGAAAAATTTCACCATAAAGTTTTCATTAAATTCTCTGTACATAGTAGCTGTCACAACTCAGATAGTTCTTCCAGGATTAATCAGAATCTCGACAAAAAATAACTTTGCATTTTTGAAATCATACAACCCGACATAACTTGGTTAAGCCTGAGTAACTAAGATTTAACTGAGATCCTAACTCGGTTAGAACCGTAATGTGTCCCAGTGCATCAATATGCAGATTTGGACTTGCTAGCATATCTAGAACTGATGTATGATGGCTTGTGTGCACAGTTCTAGTTGTCTCCTTGCATCTTTATTAGGAGATGGTGGATCCACCCAATGCTACCTAAAACTAAGAAGAAAGAAAAATATATATACAAGAGTCCACCAAAGAGGTTGGTGCTCAAATCCCTACATGAGACCCAAAATTAGGTTCACACAAATCCTAATGAGAGACCCCACATTAATTATGCCAAAAAAATCAAATGTAGAAGTCAGACAGATTAGTATAAACAACTCGGGAAGAGCATCACCAAGCAACAACAACCACTTGGTAAAAGCATACCTGAGCAACAGGGACAACTCAGTAAGAACATACCCGAGCCACAGAAAACTAACTTGGTAAATGCATTATCGAGGAATAGAAAAATAACACACCTTGATACCTATTGGTAAAGCAAGACATAAAGGATACCTGAGAAACAGGGTAGTTGAGCACTTCACCGAGCAATCTGCAAACTAGCTAAAGAACAAAAGTAAACATTTTTGGTTGAGCAAGATTGCCAAGGACCCAAGATGCTCCTGCATTAGACATCTGGGGTTAGAAGAAATGATTTCCTGAATCATGTATTAGGTCCAACCTGAAATGAATCCAACTTAGATTGAGAAATCCAAGATGAATCCTCAATTGGTCCGTTCTTCCATTTTACTAGGTACTCCATGTATTCCTTTCCTCTTGTACTTCTGCTAACTCTCTGTTTCAAGATCTGTTCAACTTCCTCTATCCGTTTCTTTGGATAATCACTCAGTATTGTCACTTCTTCATCAGGTTCATGATATTCTTACTGTAGACACCTAAATCTAATTAACACATCTAATCATATTTAGTACCTTCTAGGACATATCAGCTAAATAATTAAACATTACCTAATTGACCTATGTCATCCCCTAGCCCTAATTAATTTAATTAATTGGCTATAGTCCTGATTAATTATTAAAAGTAACCAATAGCTTAATAATTAATTAAAACCCTTTTTCCCTATTATTGAATGAATATGTTATTTATGTAATTCAATTCATTAATATTCCCTTTAACCCCTAACCTAACCTATCCCAACCACCTAACCTTGAATTCTAACTCAACCCAACCTCTTCACACATGCTAACCTAACCAATCCCAACCACCTAACCCTGACTTCAAACTAATCCCAACCTCTTCATCCTTGCTAATCCTATCTTAAACCCTAACCCTAATCCTAAATTCTATCCCTAACCATGTCACATTCCTAATCCTTGATTAGGAACTCAACCCCCAAAGTTAAAGTCAACAATCTCAAGCCAAGCCTATCCATACGCATTTAAGGCTCTTACACCTTCATAAATGCCTCTTACATCCTCATTAAGGCTCTTACACCCTCTTTAAGAGGCCTTATCCCCTAAAGTCTTC
>MU226779.1:3477362-3509731 GCA_018584345.1 Thuja plicata | reverse complement strand
AGTGATGATCTTATGGAGAATCAAGATCCTACCTCATCTCCTCCTAGGATGTCTTCTTCTCTTCCTTCTTGTGAATCTATTTGTAGTGCTGAGATAACTAACATGGTTTATCCAAAACCCTTGTTGAGTATTAAAGGTTTTCCTCACATTACTATCAAAGGTAAACCTATGGAATCTTTAGAATCTTTTAATGATCAATATTTGATAGCTCACACCTATCGTACAAGGAATAACCCTTAACCTAATCCATTGGTTCCTAATTCTTTACCACCTTCTCAACCTATTCTTCCTTCTCCACCCCATCTTCCTAGCATGGAGTATGATTTGATAAACCAATTGTGTAATACCCCTACCAAGGTTTCTTTATGGGAGCTTCTTCAAACTTCACCTACCTACCATGAAGCCTTGGAACAATCTATAGCAACTCTTTCCACTCCACCTCCTAATCAAGAGAACATCAATGCCTTCTTACAATGCATGCATGTTACCCCAGATCCTCCTGACATTGTATTTAATAAAAAGGATTTACCTTCTCAAGAAGTTCAGAAGCAATATGATGCCCTTATGGTTGTTGTTACTATCAATAAGAGTATCATTCATAGGACCTTGATTGATAATGGATCTGGGCTTAATATTTCTAGCATGGACATGCTCAAATCAATTAAATTTGATCTTTCAACTATTCAACTTGATAATAATCCTTTACGTGGCTTTGATAACATTGATAAGAACACTTTGGGCATCATTACCTTACCTATCAAAGTAGGTCCGATCATCCTGAATACTCCTTTTCATGTTATGCCTGGATCTCTTCATTATAACCTCCTTTTGGGTAGACCTTGGTTTCATGAGATGCATGTTGTTCCTTCCACCCTTCACTATAAAGTCAAGTTTATCCACAACAACATGGTGTATACACTTCATGCAGATGATGCGTCTAATCCTTGTTTGAATATTCAAACCCACAATACTCCTATTCCTAATAGTAACCCTTATTGCTCTAATGCTCTTCCTGGAGATGATTGGGGAACCTTAAATTTTAATCCTACCTTTATTGGAGAGTATAAGGTTTCTGGTCTTGATTTTATGAAGCAACAAAGAGAGTTTGAACAATGAGCTTTTGCTTCTACTTCTCATTACCTTCGTAATAACTTTGCTGCTGCTTCTACCCACTATGAATCTATCAAACCTACTAGTAATGACATAGTGACTAATGAAGTTCCATTGAATCCTTCTGATATGGCTTCTCATTATGGTCCTGGTTATCATTTACTAATTAAATAAGGATTCCATGGTCAAGGATGTGGTAAGCATAAATAGGGAATTCAAATGCCCTTACAGAATGGGGGGCATGAGCATTCTTATGGATTGGGATTTAATCCTCAACAACACATCAATGTTACTAACATCTCAAATAACACTTCAAAACATGATGAACCTATGAAGGATTTTGACCAAGAAGATCTTTTGCCTAAACTCCTTCATGCTAAGATGATTATTAGACCTAAACGCAAAAAGAAACGTAGTCCACACCTGAAGGCTCTTCCTTTTTGTGTGTATCATAGATTTCATGATCACTCTACTAATGAATGTCATGCTTTACATTATAAGATTAGGAAGCTCATTGATAGTAAAGTTATTTATATATCATGTGGCAATGAGTTGTATTTTAATCCTACTTTCTCTAAATAACATTTATGTTCTTATTATGGAACTTCACATTATGTAAACAATGTTAGCCTAATCTTTGGGGGCTCGT
Source organism: Thuja plicata (assembly GCA_018584345.1). NCBI lineage: Eukaryota > Viridiplantae > Streptophyta > Pinopsida > Cupressales > Cupressaceae > Thuja > Thuja plicata. The sequence continues at coordinate 3,507,972 of MU226779.1, read as the reverse complement.
TGTCTTTCATATTATTGTGAGCGATATAATAGGTCCCCTTTCATCCTTGTCCCCACGCTTGGGGGGCAAGGATGACATCTCCTTCTTTTCTTTCTTTTTGGGATTCACTTTTCCCTTGGTTAAGTAGTATCTATCTATTATATGATATCCAATCATACATGAAAATTTTGGTTTGCATTGAGGATATATGTCCTTGATCATAACCTATTTCTTTGTTTGACATTGGGTTTCCATGGTTGATAAATCTCTCACCTTGGAAACTGAATATTGTGCTATCCCTTACAAGGGTTACTTTTTCACTTCTTGCATGATATCTCTTTGTATTTGTCCCTTCCATGGCCTCATAGGAGCTATGACCTTCTTGGCTTGGACTAGGTGTTGTCTATGGATATTGTCTTGATGTTGAAGAATGCTTTATCCTTGTTCTTTACTTTCCTTAACATGTCAAAATAGTATGTACTTTTCCATATTAAGGAGGGGGGCATATACACAGCCTCCCTTGTTTTATATTATGCATTTTTGTTCTAACATTTTGTTTTACAACATGCTAAATCCTCAGAAGGTAACACACATAAGTTGCTAAATCCTGAAGAGATATACATTCAATTATAATTCAATATGCTAAATCCTGGGAAGGTTTAACGCACATAAGTTGCTAAATCCTGAAGAGATACACATTTTACAAATGTATTCCATGGTGATATAAGAATATGGATCCATGGGTACTTCATAAAAGTCATCAGAAGACACACTACAAACATGCACTAAGCCGCCAAAAGGCACACAACTTTATGGGGTGACTATCAAGTGCTTCCTTGGTGGGCCATCCTATCCTTTTTGTGGTTCACAGCGAGATACACACACCTTACTGGGTGAGCTAACCACTCCTCTCTTTCTCTTTCTCTTTGACTGATGATGTCTCTCTTATTGCGATCTTAGGGTTGATAAAGACTTAAGTCCCTTGGGGGCTTGAGGATTTATTTGTCCCTCTTGATTCCAATAAGATTGTCTTTTCTCTATGATTTCCTTTACCAAGAGTTTGCGTTGAGTCCATACTCTTGCTAAAGTGGGGGTTAAATGTATAGTCGGAAAATGGAATCACTTCCATGGTAGACTGGTTTAGCCTTCTGACTAAGTGGTTTGGGGTCATATCAAGCACCTTTAATGGGTTCCTGATCTAGACCTAGCTTTCCCCCTATTCTGCCCCTACTTCCACTTCTTTCAAACTTGATTTTTGCATCTTGGACTGCAGATCTGAGGTCTTTAACCTCAGGGTCAGGGTTGACCTTTTGGGTCTATGTCGACCTCGACCCTGACCTAGGTCAAGGTTGACCTTGACCCTAACCTAGGGTTCAAATCTCAAGGGTCCCATAATTTTTGGATATCGATCTTTGCAAAAAGTTATTTCCCACTTCTGGGTCAGCTGTTTCGGGTTCCGAAGCATTGATTCCTAAATTATATTTAGCTTAGGTCCTCTCCTAGGGGTAAAGTCTTTAATGGGAATTTAATTCTCCTATGTCGGCCTCCTTAGAAGATTGTGCCCTAATTTCATATAAAAGGAAGCCTTTCTCTCTCATTTTCTCTAAGTGATACAATAAGCGATATTGAGAAAGAAGTCCTCTATGAAAGCCTATGCATCCTTGAGAAAATATCATCAAGTGTAGATTCAAGCAAGCAATCAAGCAAGATTTAAAGCAAGGATTCATCCACCATCAAGCCTCCAAGCATTCAAAGAGATCCATGGGAGGCCATTGAAGGATTCAAGCCACATAGTGCCCTTTTTGGTGATCTCTCCATCCATTTTTCTTCCAAGCCTCTTTATAATCAAGAACCCATTCAAGATTTGGTGTTTGAGATCAACAATAAATTGATTGAAAACATCCTATATTCTAAATTCTAGATCTATTGGTGCATACATACTTGTGGATTCAAGGATTCGAATCCTGCGCAAGGACTTTTAAAAGCAAGGTGAATTTATGCATTTACTTTGTTTACTTCTGCAATTTCAATTATATATATTTGAGTTTAATTCCAAAACTAGGGTTTGATCAAGGTGAACCCCTCCCCCCCAAAAAACAAATCTCTTTTTCTTGTAGGTATAGGTTCAGGACTGTGGATTTGGACCCAGATCTAGATACCCTTTTCGGCTTTCTTTCAGGCTCCATGAATAGATTTTCTGTCGAGGTTGTGCAATTTAGGGTCAACATTATTGGGTTAGGGGTGACATTTGTGGGTCAAGGTTGACCTTTTTCATAAGACAGTGTCAAATCAGAAAATAATTTCTGGGTTTTGTTCGTCTTTGCGTTTCATTTCTGGATCATACTTCATTTTTTCCAGAAACTGAGTACAGACCTTAGAAAATAGCATTCTTTGATCTAAAATATTTCAAGGTTAGTGCATTTCTCCTATCCATTTCAATTCAAATCCTTAATCATTCTAAATCTATCACACATTCATTTCTTTCCATAAAAATGGGAATTTAAGATTTTCCTCTTTGCTCTCATTTCTAAATGATTGATTCATTTGTGTATTGATCGTTCTCTTGGGATGAATCAATTTGGATCGTTCATTTGTGCATCTTTGGATAGAAGAGGAATATCTTATCTTTCCCCCACTTATTTCAAATGTTACATTTCTTATGTTACACATTGTTATATGTTATATTTTCTATGTTACAATCGTAACAAGGTCCAACATACTCCATCAATTCGACAACTTTTTTTTAAGAGACCTTTATGTCATCCATGGAAAATAGGCCCAAACCATGTAATGATGACGGTGCTATGCGATATATCTTGCCTTTAACACTAAAATCAATGTTTATTGGAGGAAGTTCCTTGGGGACCCATTGTTTCTATAGATGTTGGTACCTAAAGGGCACCTCGATGTCGCCTTTGCTCTCATCATCATAAGAACATGACCCCGTTGAGAAAGGAAAAATTTCATGCGTTTATTGAATTTCCTTCTAGTCTTTTGACCTGTAGTTGATCTCCCTAATTCAATCATACTACATGTCTCACTTTCTTCTTTCATTCCTATATTTCCTTCGCTCAAGGAAGACACATATGATAAATACCTATTTATTGCTACCTGCACTCCATCAAATGAGAGAAATAACAAGTAATAATGCAATATATTTTTCAAATTGTAAAAGACATTAACCTCTATAAGGTGTATTGACTTATACTTTTTGATCCATGAGACTGTGTGGGATGCTCGTGAAAGGGGTTCGGGTTGCTGCATATCTAATTCAATTATCTTATGTTAGCTAAAAAATTCATGATACATATACTCAAAATTACATAGTAAGTACATTAAAAACCATAAGCATCTCATATGAATTAAAAACATTAAAAGGTACATCAAAAATTAATTAGATTAAGCATTGATTGCATAACTGTACATTTCTATCAAGAAATCAATATTAAATAGATTAAGCATTGATCGCATAACTATACATTTTTATCAAGAAATAAATATTAAATAGATTAACAAGTGATCACATAACTGTACATTTCATTAATGTCATTGATCTTCTTCTTCATCCAACCCATCACCATGATCATCATTGTTGTCAAAATCATCACCACCACCATCATTGTTGTCGTCAACATCATCACCACCACCATAATTATCATCATCATCATCATCATCATCATCATCATCAACAACATCATCATCATCATCATCATCATCATCATCATCATCATCAGTAGAATCATCATCGTCATCATCATCTTCTTCTTCAAGAAAATTTGTGTCAGGAACATCATCGACTAACTGCTGATCATGATCATTATCTACATCATCTTCTAATTATTCAAAATCTTCTTCCATCGTATTAAACCTTATCAACCTTCCTTTTGGATCATGTCTAACAACAAATGACCAACCCAGTTTATGTGGAACCTCTGAGTAAAATACCTTCTCACATTGGCTTGGAAGAACATAGGGCTCATCCCCAACTGGCTCAAACCACCTTGTATTAATCATTGGAAATCCATTGTCATGTTCAATAATAGTTCTATTAGGATCATTTTGATTAAGTTGTAGCCTGTACCATCTGACAACAAAGAGAACTAATCTGAAGGAATTCAAGTCACACTCAAGTATATCATCCAAAATTCCATAGTATTGATTTTAAGACTCTTGAGGATGTAAGTCATGTCTAGAGAAGAGTTTTTTGGGAGCCTTCGTAAAGGGCCATCATAACCTTCAAGTTCATAACCTTCAAGATAAAAAAAAACAATACAACAGAGAGAAGATTTGTTTGGGAGCCTTCGTAAAGGGTCATGTCAGCATTCTCAAGTAGAGGTATATCTCATCAACGTCATCTTGATCATCATCATCAGCTGCACCAGTACCAAATGTGTCATGGATCAATGTATTAGTACCATCATCTTCAAATGTGTTATCTGGCACATGATTGTCATCTTCCATGGGATCATAATCTTCAACTTCAATATTTTCACCTCCATGATCCTCCACTTCCAAAACCATATTCTCCATATTCGCACCTTCATGGTCCATATCACATACTGTCCTAGGGAGGTCGACGTATATAAACATGATGAACACAAATAAACCATGATAATGATCTCATCATCAAGTTTATTTCATAGGTATATTAATTGTTAAAAAATATATAATGAAAAACTTACCAATGGATGATAATCAAACCCCCCTTCAATGTGACCATTCTCCTACAATGTCTCTTAGCTATTTTGATTAGTAATCTTCTAGTGTTGAATCCCTTTGAAATTTTGCAGGGACAATCACATTTTCCATCGCCTTTTATTTTGAAGTTAGACCACAATCTATTGATTGTCTCCCCATTTTTTTTTCTTCACTTAGATTATCTGACATGATCCTTCTTCACAGGAAAAAAAATCAGGTCAAGTAGACAAGTAGAAAAAATTCTCAATGGAGCTGCTTTGATAACATATAGATACAAATAGGACATTGAAGTTGATCAACCCTCACCTGTACATATACAACCTTCACCTGTGCATATAAGAGTTGATTAGATAAGGTATATGTACTGGTGACAAACATGAAGATTTGACCAAACATTACTGGGAGCTAGACCCATAAACAAATGAATTGTGATGATTTTCACAATAGTACAACTGTTGTTGGGTAAGCTTCCAGTAGTTCTTAGGAAAATTTTCATGTTCATCACCTATGCATATACCTTCTCTAATCAACTCTTATATACAAGTGAAGGTTGTATATGTTGTGTGTGTGTGTGTGTGTGTGTGGCTTAGGATCAATGATGTAAGCCATGATGATATTTGGAGGCTAGAAGTGCACCTTGGGGTCACTTGAGGATCCTAGGTGTAGATAAGATTGTTTAAATACCTATAAGGTCCAAATTATTGTAAGTTGGCCATTAGAGCCATTTAAAGTGCCAAATGCACTGAAAGTGCTAAATATGTAAATTTTCCTAAATTGGCAAAATGAGGCCTATGAAGGCTCATATGGGGTTTAAGAAGGTTATAAGGTCTTTAGTGTTAGGATAGAATCCTAAAAGGCCTTCAAAGAGTTAAATACAATGATAAAGGAATGGAGAGTTGTCAAGTTGACAACTATGTTGTCAACTTGATAGCAATATACTAAATGTAACAGTCATTAAAAATACTACAAGTAGTTTGGTAGGGAGTTCTAATTGTCAACCAATTAGTAGACGAGTATTTCGGTAGTGTGAGAATGAATGAAAGTAAGAGAGGATTATTAGAATTCATCTTTTTACTACTTTTAACATGTCTTTCTTGATCCAACTTAATGATCCAACCTTCAATAAATCTTGGTTTCTAGCCCTCAAGGACTCAAACATGGAGATTACACCCAATTCCTTACATAAAATCACCAAAGGTTTGAAATGGATTATACATGCTTAGTATGTTTGTTCCAGACCATGGAACAAGATCTTAGGCTAGAAAAAGTTACCCAACTCAAAGTCACCATTCTGAATAGTCACTTTCATTTATCCTAAAAATCCTCAACAAGGGTGTTCCCTATAGTTTAAGAACCTTGAAAAAGTCCCCTACACAAGCCTATGAGTATTTTACAAGAAATAATAAGGAACTTGGGTTTCTAGGAAAATTTGGACTATCATGCACAGGAAATTCACAATTACAGTCAACTAGGGCCTTCTTAAATGGCCTCTTTTTGAAGGCTTTATATGATTGATTATGATTATGACCATAAATAATGAAAGAACTAGGGACAATGCTATAAATTCAACCAAATTAACATAAACAATAAGCTACTGAAAAAATATGTAAATTTTGAAGATAAGCATGGAAATGAGATTCAGAAAGGAACTTATGTTTGCAATTTGAGCCAAAAAATGTTTGTCTATGTCAATCGGTACCACTAACCTGAAGGTGTTTGACGCAGATTTCATGAGCAGGTTCCAAATTAGGATTTCCTTCAAATAATTCTTCCAAAATCATGACAAACAAGTGTCAATCAATGGATTTGATCGATGGTGACCAAGTTTTTTTTCTCTTCAAAGTATGGAATTTTTTTGTCATAGTCTTCTCTTCATGAATTTGCAATCCCTTTTTGATAGATCTAGAATCTGCACATGAGAAATATTTTTCTACTAAGAAAACTTATGACCATTAGTAGTTTATATTTGATCCCAAAAAATGTTTGGATGTTGGTACCTAGCTCCATATTCCATGAGTACATTTCCACCTATTGTCACCTATTAGCATGAATTTGGTTTGTATGCTCGTGACTGTGTTAGGTTTCCAAATCTGGCCATGGAATAAGCATAATCAATCATTTAGCAAGAGCACAAGGGAAAAACACCAAAGTGATCCCCAAATGAATATTAAATTGTATGAGGATACAATTGTTAACACTATATATATGCCCAATTGTAGCAAGAGTGTGACCTCGCAATCATACTCTTGGTAAAGCATAAGATAGTATCAAAATAATTTCACCAAGATATAAAAGAGATAAGATCACACCAATCCCCCAGGACATATAATATTATTGGTTTGAAATATCAAGATAAAAGGAGCAACATGATTGGCATAGGTTTCACGAACATGAACTATGCAAGAACAAAGAAGAAATATGGCATGTGGGTCTAGTAAGGATTTTTTACTAGGAGCCATATAACAGAAACAAAGTCCACCAAATACAAATATTATAAAAGGATTCTATTCACTAAGTATTCTGGAAATGCAACTACAACGTGCACCAAACAAAAAATTGATATGACACTGCAAAATTAGTGTTGTAGTGGCACCAAGCACATTGTGGTGTGTGGTCAAAATGTACAAAACCAACTTGTGGTGTGTGCACAAATGTTAACATAGAAAATTGTATGCCCCCATGTTAAAATAGTTTCTTATTTCTTTAGTGTCAGGATAGAATCCTAAATGGCCTTCAAAGAGTTAAATACAATGATAAAGGAATGGAGAGTTGTCAAGTTGACAACTATGTCGTCAACTTGACATCAATATACTAAATGTAACAGTCATTAAATTGACTGCAAGAAGTTTGGAAGGGAGTTGTAACTCTCAACCAATTAGTAGAAGAATATTTGGGTAGTGTGAGCATGAATGAAAGTAAGAGAGGATTTTTAGGGAGTTTGGTAGAGTAATGAAGTTTAAATCAACAAAATTTTAATTTCTTGCAAATTGTCTAATCTCTGTCGTAAGCACATAGTCACTGTGTTCATGTTCATAAAATCTTCATTCTATGCAATATTAATTGGGAATGGATTGAAATAGTATTGGTTTAAATTGTTATTCATTTCCATGCAAAGGTTGCATTATTTTGTGAAGTTTTGAACAAAGAAAGTCAAGTTTATATTGACTGTTCCTAGATAGCGTCTTAGTGTGCAATCAACAATTGCTTTGAAGACACCATGAATGTATAAGACTCCCCCACTTACTGTGGTTAATTTTAATTATGGTGAGAGTCTAAAAAATGTATGATATGTGCCATATGTGTTTGGTTGCAGGGGTATGTAGGGATTGAAGATGAAGATATCTGATTGAAGAGATATTGCTGATTGAGGGTACATGGTGGTTGAACCAGTCAAGATCTGAGAGATCCACCCAAAGGAAGACCAATTTATATGACTTGGTATGTCATGATAGGTTACTTGGATGGTTTAGGATCCATTGGTAGGAGGTGGAAGTGTTTGGAAGTGTCTTGTTGACAAATCCCTAGGCTAGTGCACCTAGGAAGGAGGGTTTGGTGTATCTAATAGAAGGGTATACCAGAATGATACATCATTTGGAGGCTAGGAAAAAGAGGTTCCAAAAAATTTTCATTACATCATGGTCCTCAAAGGGACTTCAGTTTCTTTCTAGGCTAGGTGTATGGTGTAGGAGCATGTAGCCATTTTTATACCTCCTGGTGTAATAATCATATTTTTATGTTTTGGTTTGTGTAAAATAAGGTCCCAAGGACCATTTCTAAGGTATTTATTATTAATCCATGTCATGGAAGGTCATAGTTGGTCCAAAATAGAAAAATGTACCAAATTGTCAATATTTCTATGTGAAAGAAAAAGTTTCCAATGAGGCTTCCATAGAAATTTATGATGAAATAAGTGTTGGAAATATATTGAGGCTAGGTGAATGAGGGGGAGGTGGGGGGTGAATCAGGAACCAATAAAAAATATTCTCTTTAATCCTTTATTAGATTGATTAATCTAATTGCATGCATGGAACATAAAATCATTAAACTTCCACAACACTTGACACAATATTTGGTTACCCAAAAACCTTCCAAATAGAAAGTAAAAATGGGGTGGGGATGGTACCCACAAGATTTAATACTGCAGTAATAAATTTGGCCGGTTAAAGCTTACAATTGACTACTTTTGATGGCCTTCCCTATTAGGAGAAATAAGGACTATTAGGTCCACCTTGTGAAAGGATTTATTCAATATAATAAAGTATGCACTCTTTTAGGAGATTTGATAAGGACTATTAAGTCCACCCTGTTAAAGGATTTTCCTGATACACCTGTTAGGATGAACCAGTGAATGATCTTCTATGCAACTCTGATTTTCTGAATGAGTTCCTTTGAGATAATATTGATCACCTAAATGTGATAAATGAGTCTCTGCTATTCCTTTATACTGTTGTAGCCTTCTAATCAATCTTTCACTTCATATTTGCATATTCATACTCTTACTTCTGCTATTCACACATTTGGATAAACAAAATTCATAACATATATTCCTTATCCAAGTCAATTACTTACACAAGTTGGCTACTTAAGATATATCAAATAGAATCAAACAATATGTGCTAAGTTATCCCAATGCTGATACTCGGGTCCATAATCCACTCGGGTGATATACTGACACTCGGGTGACACAGTGAATTGGAAACTCTAGCACTCGGGTGACACTAGGTGCTTGGGTCACATTGATCACTTAGAGATAGTAACTCGGGTAACACTGGTGACTCAAGTGATACTATTTTGAACTATCTACTCGGTCGAAACTGTAACTGCTCGGGTTACATTTCAAGCTGTTGGCTCGGTCAACACTATATTCATATAAGTGACTAAGTGTTTTAGCACTAATTGACAAAATGTCTTTCCATAAGGTCTACAATCCTCACCTTTGGCATTAGTGACAAAAACACTTTATCATATCCAAAAATTTGATCAAACTGCTAAGTCAAAGCTCCCCCTTACCATCTGCTTGGGTGTTACTTGGGTTTTGACTATTTCTCTACAACTCGGTTACAACTAAATCTATTTTTTATTTTTTTAAAATTTTTTTGTAACACTGCTATTATATATATTTATTTTCTCTGTACATGTATTTCCTCATATATATATACAATTCTATCTTTCCTCCTTGTATACAAATTTCTAACTTTCCCCCTTGTCTTTGACACAAATGCCAAAAAGCATATCTATAAGGTAATTCCAAAATAGGAAAGGAAATCACAGTGTACCTTCAAAATTTGAGACAAAGTCTTGTCCCAATTGTGTTGCAACACCTTTAGGATGTGCAACTCAATCTAAATTTCTGTAGACAAATCCATCATAAGCTCTGCAACTAAATTTTTTTTTTATCATGGATGAGTGTCTTTGGATGAGCAATATGTTTTTACATGACATCCATATGAGGAAGAAGTTGGCTCTGTATAGCTGTTAGGGATTCCCTTTTTCTTGCTTCTTCTCTTAGTATCTCTACCTATAGATCATTCAGATACTTGATCTTTACAAAATGTGTTGAACTTGAACTTGGATCAAAATCCAACTAGCTTGCATCTGCCTTCAAATCAATGCCAATCTTTGTCAGCTTGTTCTTGATTTCCATGGTAAAGTTGGAAGTATCACTAAAATTTACAAATAATGAAACCACATTATTCACAGTGGTTTCTAGAGAGCTAATGACAGTTGTTATCTTTACCTGATCTATTGTAATCTTTCCTGCAACATTCTTTAGAACCTTATTCTCAAATTTTCTTTCTGCCTTCTGCAGTAATTTCTCCTATCCACTAAGATCACGATTAAACTTGTGAACTATGTCAACAAGTTGATCCATTATTGAGTCTTCCTCATTGACTTCAATCTCTAGTGAGTCCAAGAAAATACCTTTGATGTCCTATAGAACTCTATTTCTTTTCTTTTTTGATCAGAGCTTTTGCTATTTTTCTCTTTTCTTTTATAGCTCCCCAAGTATATCCATCTTCTTGGTTGTTAGGTTGGAAAGATCCCAATTTGGAATCAAAATATCTTCCTCAAGATCAACATCATCAGTTATTGTTTCCTTTTCTTTACCCTTGAACTTGGGATTAGGTGAAGGAACTATTTCCTTACCTTTTCCAACCTCATCCTTTTCCTTAGTGTTCATTTGGAGTAAGTCATTAACTTTTAATGCACCAACTGCAGAATCAGTGCTATCTATAGAAACATTCACAACATCCTTCTGTGACTTAGTTTGGCTTGGCCCAGTAGTAGGTAGAGCCTGATGCTCAGTTCCTACTAGTCCTGATGTGGACTCTGTGACTTTTTCCTTGGTTGGAGATAAGATACTCTGAATAGGTGATTGGGACAGGGATGCCATCACTTCTACTGCTATCTATTCAGCATTAGATTCTTGAATGGTCTGAACCTCAGGAATCTCTTCATCTTTATCCTATACAAGAGGTTCTTTACTCTGTTCCTCTGCCTTATCTTCTTCCTTGATTTCAAAAATTGTCTTCCATATCTTTTTTGTGGACTGCACAACATCCTCTATTTCCTTGCTTAAGATTTGAAAAGTCCTAAACCTTGGAGTGTGATTACTCTCATACTTATTCATAGCATCTTTTTCCTCTTTACTAGTCATAGTAGGCATGAATTGCTTCAAGGTTTGCATTTTGATGTCCTTTTCAATTTGAACTACATTATGCCAGTGGATGGTGATTGCCTTGAGAAGGTCTTCAGTCATATGGATTTTCAATTTAGATGGATCATACTTCCATCTTTCCATTTTCTCTACTAATGCATCCTCAATGATCTTCTGCTCATCCTTGGTTCTGGTAGCATAATTCAATGATTTGAGAGATCCCATAACACTGCCTCCTTTCAAATATGCAATCCTCTACTCAAAGGTAGGTGGTAGCTTCTTGAATATGAATATATCTTCTTCTTCATCTATTTTAGGCATTGTCAATTTTCTTCTAGATCTTCTAGGTTTTCTTGTAGTGAAGACAAGGGTAGAGACCTTTGGTTTTTTCTTGGGGGCTAGCCTCTTCCTCTTCTTAGGAGGCTCTGCTTCTACCTCTATTTCTTCTTTCTTAGATTCATCTTTTTATATCTTTATGTCATCCCCTTTGCTTTCAGTGATTGATGACTTGCCATATTTCTTTTAAAACTTCTCTAATCTCTTCTTTCCTCTCTTCAAGATCTTGGGAATCTCAATCTCCAATAATATTCTTCCCTTGTCTTCTTCATAAGTACAAAAATATGGTGCTTTAGGATCAACATGTTCATTTACAAGAGCCTCAATGATGTCTCTTGTCTCATCAATGCTAACCTCATATGCAAGAGGTTTCACGCATGCAACCCTAGGCTTGATTTCTTGAATATATACTTTGTTACAATCAACTAGAAAACAAATATTATCCTTATAGTCCTTTACCAATTGTTTAGGGATTCTGTATCTATTATGTATCTTCTCTCTAAATATTTCAAAGTAAGCATCCATGATGCTTTCAAAGTTATCTCCTAATTCTACTATGAATTCATTTATCTGATAGACTATAGGTCTGTCTTTTTTCCATACAACTATGCCTTTTCAAGGGAAAAACATCTGAAAATAAAAGAATATGCAGACCAAAAGTGAACCAAACTTACATGGATTTGTCTTTGATGCTTGAATGTTTTTTTTCTCAATTGGATGAGCTACAACTTGACAAGGTCGAATGACAAATTTTTCTTGACCACTTTGTATGCCAAGTCCATAGCCTCACATGGCACACTGTTTAGTCGGCTAGAACTGTATATCTTGTGTGCAATCACATGAACTCCAAAATTCAATTCCATGTCAATGAATCCATTCAAATTCATGCCTTTTCCATCCCACTCAGCAAGAGTCTTCTTGGCTAGGTCATCCCGGGGTAGGGTTTTGGTAGCTTTTGGTTTGTCAAGCATTAGGTAACCTATCACATGGTGTACCATTATCGTAGTGATCTTCATTGGTTTCTCCAACCAGAGATGCATGTCATGAACACGACTCAGAATAAACCTAATCTATTTTATCTGAAAGTTCTGTGACATATGGAAAATGTGGGTTAAACCCTTGACTTTGAGGTGTTTGTGTTCTGGCTTCAGATTCCCATCCTCAAAAAGTTTCTCATATGCTTGATTCATCTCCAATGTTCCTAGCTATTGAATGGTGCAATGATAGAAATCTCAGATGTTGTTAATCAACAGTACCTTCAGAGGAATTGGGGAATGGGCTCCCATCAGATCTGTCTCCTCTAAAATTGTTGTATGAAGTTTTAACTTTGGTGATTCCTAGACAACATTCCTTACTAACATCTTAGATCCCTTCTTGACCTTACTGCTAGATGAAGATGTCATAATCGCTCAGAGGATTGATAAAACTTTGCTACAACTAAAACTTTCAAACACAAATTTTCTCTAAAATCTCTAAAATCTCTTAACCACTCTGTAAACTGTAAATAATAACCCTTTGATTTGACCATTTATGAGAAATTTTATCATAGATTTTCATTAAATGCTCTGTACATGGTAGCTATGATAGCTCAGGTAGTTCTCCCAAACTTTCTTGGAAGCTCGGAGAAAAATAACTTTGTATCTTTGAAACCATTCAACCCAAATTAACTCAGTTAAGCCTGAGTATCTTGGATGTAACTGAGATCCTGACTCAGTTAGAACCATAATGTATCATAGTGCATCAATATGTAGATTTGGACTTGCTAGCATATCTGGGACTGATATATGGTGGCTTGTATGCACAATTCACTTATCTCCTTGCATATTTATTCAGAGATGGTGGATCCAACCAACTCACTATTTTGGGTACCATTGGATGCTTCATTGTTTTGGTCTGAATTGTCAGAAGACTTCCTTACCCATTGCTGACTCATCTGAGTTCTAATTTTAGAAACTTTTTCTTTTCCTTTCTCAAAACCAGTATCCACTTTTTCTTTGTTCATACATTTCTTGCTTAGATGACCGCATTGTTTACACACATAACATCTCTTATATGGATTCCTTTTTCTGAGGTGAGTCTTTGCAAAATTTGCACCAATGTGCCCATATTCACCACAATGACAACATCTTCTCCATGTGTTGTAATCCCAACCAAAAATTTCTTTAGCTAGTTGCTCATCAGGGTTCCATTTCTTAGTTTTGCACTCAGAAGACTTATGACCTTGTTTATTACAATTGAATTTTTTTCCTTCAAATTTGGGTTTCTCAGTGAATTCACTTGCCTTATGTCCATGTTTTTTGCACCTATAGCATTTACCATTAATTTTGACTTTCCATTGCTCCAACACTTATTTGATGTATGCCCTAACTTACCACAATGATTACATGTAGGTTTCTTGTTCTTTTGAGCTCCTTGCTATGAGGATTCACCTTGTTCAATATAACCTAATCCAATTTGTCCATGATGTCTGAATTGAGTTTTCTCTGTCAACTGATCCATGCTAACATGTGAATTCATTATACTCTCATTCATTTTTTTTTCAGTATTGAGATCATTCTGCAGTATTTCATTTTCAATCCTTAGATTGATAACTTCTTGATTTACACTATTGAGTTGATTTATCATATCTTCTTGCTGAAGTGACAAATGATGGATTTCATTTTATTTTTCCTCTAATCTTATACTTAGCAATCTTTTATATTCTTGTGCCATTTCTCTATCATTTTTTTCTTGGTTCTTTTTTTCCATGACTTCACATATTCTAGCTGAATGAATTTCTTGTTCTCTCTTAAAGTTTCAGACTTCTTCATGTAAATTGAGATTCTTTGCAGTTAGGTCATCAATGGCTGAATCAGCTTCTTCATAACTTCTTTCTTTGCATAAATCTTCAATTATTTCTTCTATGTAATTTTTATCATTCATTTGCACTGCTAAATCTTCTCTTCTTTTTAGGGAATGAGAGAGTTGTTCCTTGAGTTTTCTTATTTGATCCATGACCACTTGTAGATCTAGCTTTTCATTTTCAATGGCTTTCTCCAATCTGTATATTTCCATTGCCTTTGATCTTTTCCCAATTTGTTAAGCTTCTGATAAGAGAACCTTTAGTTCTGATACCAATTTTTGGAAATATATTGAGGCTAGGTGACTAAGAGGGGGGGGGGGTGAATCAGGAACCAATAAAAATTATTCACTTTTATCCTTTATTAGATTGTCTAATCTAATTTCATGCATGCAATAGAAAAGCATTAAACATACACAACACTTGACACAATATTTGGTTACCCAGAAACCTTCCAAATAGAAAGTAAAACTGGGGTGGGGATGGTACCCACAAGATTTAATACTACAGTAATACATTTGTCTGGTTAAATCTTACAATTGACCACTTCTGATGGCCTGCCCTGTTAGGAGCAATAAGGACTGTTAGGTCCACTTTGGGAAATCATTTATACAATACAATAAAGTATGCACTCTTTTAGGGGATTTGATAAGGACTATTAAGTCCACCCTGTTAAAGAATTTTGCTAATACACCTGTTAGGATGAACCAGTGAATGATCTGTTGTGAAAATCTAATTTTCTGAATGAGATCCTTTGAGATAATACTGATCACCTGAATGTGATAGATGAGTCTCTGCTATTCCTTTATACTTCTGTAGCATTCTAGTCAATTTGCCACTTCATATTCACATACCATACTCTTTCTTCTACTATTCACACATTTGGATAAACAAAATCCCTTACATATATACCTTATCCAAATAAATTACTTACACAAGTTGGCTACTTAACATATATCAAATAGAATACAAAAATATGTGCTAAGTCGGCCCAATGCTGATACTCGGGTCCAGTAATCCACTCGGGTGATATAATGACACTCGGGCGATACAGTGAATTGGAAACTTTGTCACTCAGGTGACACTGGGTGCTCGGGTCACATTGATCACTCAAAGATAGTAACTCAAGTAACATTAGTGATTCAGGTGATACTTTTTTTAACTATCTTCTCGGTCGACAATGCAAATGCTCGGGTTACATTTAAAGTTGTTGGCTCGGTCAACACTGTATTCATATAAGTGACTAAGTGTTTTGGAACTAATTGAAAACATGTCTTGCCATAAGGTCTAAAATAAGGTTAAATTATCCTATTTTAGGAATATGTAGCTTATTTTATGTTGTTATAAAGTGTTTTTCTATTTATTTTTTCACAAAATGCAAGAATTGCAAAAGTTGCACAACAACTATTGAGCAACTTTTCAAATTTAAAAAGTTGCTAAACAAGGGTCATTTAGTAACTAGTTATTTCCAATGGTACCATAATGAAAAATTTAGTTGGAATCCATTGATAGTATTGAAAACATGTTATATAGGCCTCAAGGACTCGAGGCATAGGTGTTGATGCAATATGAAAAAAATGTGATCAATAAAGCTGCATATATATCCCAGAATTATGAAATTATCTACACAATCAACCAAATAATCCAAGTTTAAAAGATCCACCCTAGGCCACACGGTGATCTAATTTATTATTTTAAAAAATAATTATAGATCTATTGAGAGGAGAAGAAACACATGTATCCTACTACTACTCCCATTTCAACCAATTCTTACACTAACACATTCAATCATTTTAATTAATAAAATTAATCTAATGGACATAACTTTTACTTGATATCCTTAATTCCTTTAATACAAGAACATTCAAGAGTACCCATTCGTATCATGAATCTCATACACAGTAATCCTTTTTAGTGATTCAATTGATATTATAATATACTCCATTCAAATCTAACATTGTATCCTATCCCGTAGAATATTATTAGATTTACATTAAGCACTATAAATATTAGTATTCTTCTAACATTTCCTTTGCATTAAAATCTAAAACATAAATCTAATATTATAAACTCACATTCATATTACCCAAATATTCCATTTACATTCTACAGTAATCTCATCATCTATATACCATTATAGTCAACCAACTAGTAATATTGTTAGTTTCATACAACTAAAGTAATGCACAGATAAAACACCAAACATAGGTTTCTTAGTACCCGATTACTACATGGATTCATTTCCATAATACTCATCTTGGATCTTAACCATTCAATTGGAATCTAGCAATATGTACATTTAATAAGAATCCATTTTATGACAATTTGAATTCAATCATTAAAATGAAAAAATTGGTTTTAACTATCTCAGTCAGTTTCAGGACAATTTTAAAAGGTGGTTGGTTGATTTTTGGGTCTAAAAGAGACCTATGTTCATTTTAATTATAGAGATAAATACGGTTTTGTTAAAGTGATAAGGAGATAGAAGTTTTGAATAAATAAAATGTTGTTTTCACTGCACTTTCTCTAATTTTCTTCCCTAAACAGTCACTGTACATGCATTTTCTTCCATCTTAACGTGTTTATCTTAAAAGCTTGTTGTTAATTATTGAGTATAAGCACAAATTTCATCATGGAGATCATGAGTCTTCTCTAAGGGAGAGTCAATTCAGAATACACCTATTGGATATATATCTAGAATAGGTTCTTAGAAATGTTGAGTATATGACAAAAAGGTATGACATATATTCTTATTTTTGCAACAATAGTTCTAATCATAAGGTATAATCCATGTCACATGAAGGTAATGATGTTGTTATGAGCAAGAAGATATTGAAGGTCAAGCCCCTTCATGTGAAAGGATGATTGTAAGTTCAAAAACTGACATGAAATCTCAAATGCCATGCAAAGTATAGCAAGTAATTGAAGGTTGGAAAGTCAAGATGCAAGTCAAGATGCAAGTCAAATGCAAAGACAAGGTGATTTTAAGAGAAGATGAAAATATGTAAGTACAAATTCATGAAGAAGGATGAAGGCCAAGACATCAAGTTAAAAGTTATTTCAAGTACAAGCAGTTTCAAGATCACTTCCATAAGAATATTTCCAAGAGAAAGAGGATGGAAAGATGGAGTTCAAACAAGATAAACATGCTATGTTGGCATACCTTCATTACCACCATTCTAGTTATTCCAAGTGGAAAGAGAAATTCATTTAATGTATTACACTTACTAAGTTTTCTCATTGGTCAATCCTTAAAAGGATATGTATTGAAAAATGTCATTTTTTCATTGGCCCATGGATAGGTGCCTTATTGTAATTGGTTGACATTTAATTCTTGCAAGTGTTAGTTAGGGAAAACCCTAATTAGGAGTGTGTTGGAATAATCTTGGTTATTAATTTCAAATCAATTTGGGTCATTCATTGTACTTGGAGCCTTTATATAAGACTTGCTCAATTAATCTATAAACAAGAGAAGAATGCATATAAAAGCCTTTGTAGGTGACAATCAAAATGATTCCAAAGACAACATGTCATAATAAAATATGAGAAATAATGAATTATATAGTCATATTGAGGAAAATAATATGGGAAAAGGTCCTTTCCAAGTAGTTCATTTGGGAGAGGGCATTTAGGACTAATCACTTGATACAGTAACATCAAGAGGAGACCATGCCGCTATAAAAAGAACATTGGATGGTGACCAAAATAAATGAAATTGATAATAAGGCATAAAGAACCATGGTAATTTTAGAAACATTAAAACCATGGTAAGTTTAGAAGCATTAAAACCTCAAGTATGCCAAGATAGTGAAATAAAAACCACGGCTCATGTCAAATATATAGAATATCTATAATAAAAAATAGGTTGAAGTTTTTACCAATCCGCGCACAAGTCACGACATGTGACAATTCCAAACTCATTCACTAAGGGTTTCTTATACCAAACCATAGCCTCGAAGCCCAAAAATGATACATATCTTTAAAAATACAAAGGCTGTGGCTCACGGATATAGATAAAAATGCATAGAAGAAACCCTTTTTTCCTTTCTATATGATGATGCACACTGCTAAAAAAAGAAACAAATTTGTAAAAAATATATGTGGGTTCGAACATTAAGGTCATGAAAAAATCATAGTCAACAAGAAACTATGCAAAGATTTCATTTCATGATAGAAAGAAGATGTTTTGTACATAGAAAAGGACCTACCTATAAATTCTCGGTATGTGTTGTATGTACCAATTTTCATGGCTTCACGACATTTGGCTTCCAAGGAATGGGGTTGGCTTTCATGCGCAGAGCTAAGTCCTTTGGGGCACTTCTTTTGTGTGATAAAATAAAAATGAATTTGATCATCTATCTTTTTTAAGGTGTTCCCGCAACCGTCAAAATTGCGACGGTATTAGGAAAAATTTCAAAAAAAACCAATTTCACAAAATTTGCCCCTCCGTCATAAATTACCCTCAGAAAAGAGGCCCAAATGTATTAGTGTGATTTCAGTGCCATTGTCTGGGAATTTGATGCACTGATGGAAGGTGGCTGGAATGACCTGCATGAAGTGAATCCATGGGCGTAAAAGGAGGATATTGAAGGGGAGGTCAAGATCAACAACGTGGAAGATTTTGTTTTGCACTATTGGGCCCAACTGGATGGGTAGTGAGATGGTACCTTTGAATGTGAGTTCCAGATTATCATAAGCCTTGATGGTAATGAAATCATTTATCATGTCTTCCTTGGTATACCCCAATTATTTGATGAATTTAAAATTGCATAAATTGAGGTCCGAACCATTATCTATCATGACTCTTTTGATGAAAAAATATTTAAACATGACGGCGATGCAAAGAGGAAGGTTGTGGTCAGGTTCGACAGATGGCATGTTTTTTGGTTTGAAGGAGATCCCACAAGATGTAGATAGGCGGCCAAAAAGGTTTTGGAACTAGGTAGGGTCAATTTTGTTGGGGAAACATGATTCTTGTAGAGCTTTATTAAGGATTTCTTGGTGGATGGCCGAAGTGTGGAGGAGATCTAGGATGGAGATCTAGGCTGGGGCAGTCCCTAGTTCTCACAGATGGAGAAATATTAGCACCTCTAACAGATATAATTCCTTGGTGAGTGGTGACTACATACTGGCTATTTGCGCCCTTGACATGAATTACATTGACCAAGGGTTCTACTTGGGATATGCAACCAATGAGCTGGTCATTGTTAATATATCCATTGGTGTAGTCTTTTTTATCGGCATGATCTCCTTGCTTTCCCTTCCCTTGGTTTGAGGGTTGATTGGGATTGGTGGGTCCTTTACTGGAGTTGTGTTCACGAAACACATTTTGATAGATTTGTAGTCCAGTGTTTGACAATAGTTGGGCAGGGGAATCTACTATGATCTCTTTATGGTCAATGATGTCCTTGATGTAATTCTTTAGCTTTGTGAGCTTTATCGTAGCGTGTCATTTAACAAGATGGTAGTCACAGTATTTGTTGTCTTTGCAGTACCACACAGGTTTTGGTGCTGATACGTCAAATGGTTGTGTTTGTGGGTATATAATCTGATTTTCCTTAGCCATTCTATGGAAGATGACATCTATGGCTTCACTCAGAGGGGTGAATATGCATTTTTGTACATTCTAGGCTCAAGTTTTTGTTTGTCCATGCGGTATTGATATGGTGTTCATCTGATTAATAGGAGTTTGGTAGTTTGACTAGTAATTTGTCCCAGGAGGAGGGTATGTTTGTGTGACTTATTGGCATGCATTTTGATGATATTTAGGTTGTAGACACATAGGCACAGGAGTTTTTGGACCGGCTACAACAATCTGGATGTGTTTGGTATCTGTGGCACTGTTAGTCACAACATTCTTGTTCTTGTTCCAATAACGAGATCGATCATTATTGGGTTTTTCATTATGAGTCTCTTTATATAGCTTGATGGTTCTATCATCTATGAGACCCTTTTCGAGGTCTATTCCTTTTCCTCAGATTTCTTGGTATGTTTGCAGACAATTTATGTGGATATGGTGTGCCAGTTTGGGATGGAGATTGTCGATGAATATCTTTATCAAATGTTTCTCAGGAGGTTGGTATGAAAATATTGTGGTGAGGCCTTGCCACCTTCCAAGGTAATCTACTAGGACTTTACCTCCTTTTTTCTTGGATTTGCACAAGTCTAGGAGAGATAGTTCATTCTCAATGTGATGTGCATACTGGGATACATAATTTTTAGACAGTTCTACAAATGTTGTGATTGTCTCATAGGGGATTTTGTAGAGCCACTCAAGAGTTGTCCCTCCTAGGGTTTTTGGAAAGAGGCTCGTGAGAAAAATATCTCAGTATGCTACTTCTTGGTATGCCATGTAAAATTCTTTAACATGGTTAACGAGATCTCCCTTCCCCCTATATTTCTCAAATTTGGGAGTCTCAAAATGCTTGTGGAAGGGTGTGGTTGTGATGGATTGATCAAAGGGATAGGGACACACCTCAAATTTGAAGGTCTTGGCTTTGGTCCCTACTCAGAGATCCTTAAGAGCGTTCTTCATTTCTTCCCATTCTTGATTGACAGGTGGTGGAGTAGGTGCCCAAAGTACATTGGAGTTGGGTACCTGATACGGGTCAAACGTAGCTAGTGAGTATGGAGGATTTTGTGGGGGATATTGAGGTGTGTGATAAGGGGATTGGTTGATGGCGTAAGCGGGTTGTGAAGGTGGCAACTGGGGTTGAGCAAGATATTTTTGGGGGATTGAAGGTAAATTTTGTTGTGGTTGTGATGGTTATTGATAAAAAGGTTGCACTTGTTGGGGTATCCAATATGTTGAGTGAGCCTGCGTCAAACCCCCATAAGATGGTTCTGTGGCAACACTATTGTGCATGGGATATGTGATTTGTGGTTGAATGCCCCCAGTAGGAGTGAGGTAGTTCATACAAGAGGGGATGCTTGGTTTTTGAGGAGGTGGGATGGTTTCTGATGCTGTGAATGGAGACATGACAAAATAACTAGTGTAGGTGGGTTGTTTTTGTTGCATGGGTTGCATGACGGGCTACACGGTGATGAAGGGGTTGATGAATGGTTTTTTCTCTTGGGAAGTGGTAGGGTTTGTGCTATTGGAATGTGTTATTATCCCAAGTGCTTGCAGGGTAGCCTGAGAATAGCTCCAAGTGGATGATGAGGTGGCTTGTGTGGTTTGGCCAACATGGGACGCTTGCTGCGAAGGTGTTGGATTGGTTGTTTCTACATAAGAGGTGTTGGGACACTCTGCAAGGGTATAGTTGGCTGAGCATGAAATGTGGGCCCTTTTGGAAATAATGGTTGGTTAAAGGCCCTCGTAGGTGGCATCCTAGTAGTGAATTGTGGTTGTTGCTAGTGTGATGTAGGTATGATGGGTGGAAGGGATGTTGATATTGAGGTGTTTTCAGTTTGTGTGACTTGTGGTTGTGAGATGTTGCAAGATGATTGGTTGGGTGTTGATGGGTTGAGTGATGGTTGATTGTGTGTTGATTGGTTGAGTGTCAGCAATAGGTTGTGAAACTTGGGAAGAAATGGGTTGGATGGGTTGTGAAGGTTGGATAGGTTGTGATGGTTGGATAGGTTGTGAAGGTTGGATAGGTTGTGATGGTTGGATAGGCTGTGATGGAAGAGGTGGGAAAATATTGGACATTAATGGCCCCATGATGGAGAATGGCATTGGTTGTGCCATGGTGTGTACTATGGGTTGAGTGGCTATGGGATGAAGAAAATGAGGTATAAGAGATGTAACCTGGGATTTCCCTTGAAGTGGGTCAATGATTAATTCTACCACAAGATCGAAAAATTCACTTGGAATGGTTATAGGTTGTGGGATTCGTGTTGGTAGAAATATAGGTGGTACTTGGATTCCTTCACAATGAAAGTTGGCTAGGATGGTGTGGTTTTTGTGTCCTATAATGGCGCTGACCAAATGTGCATGTCCAGGATGAATAATTAATGCTTGCATAGAACTTATGGTTGGAATATAATCTAGTTCAACCCATGCATTTTTTTTTGGTGCTTGGTTCTAAGGATCAAAAGTCACCATGGTGTTGTTAGGGTCCACTATCAGATTAGACGAGCTAGCGGAGAGATTGGTGTCCATGGCCTTCCTCTTCTTGGACCGAGTTTTGGGTGGCATGAAATGGATGTCCTAAAGAGATGCAAGATGCTAAGAGAGGTGTAAGAATCCTAGGTGACTAAAGATGATGGTGCAATGATTTTGGGACTTGATGTTTTGGATGATGATACTAAAATTATGGGGGTTCCTTAAGGACTAAGGATGACTTGGTCTAACAGAGGAATATGAGTTTCCTTCCCTAATGCAAGCTTAAATGGATGTGATTATATCAACCTAAGATAGACTTGTGGTCTTCAAAGGAAAAGGTTCTTTTGTCAATGTAGACCAACCTTTTGAGCAAGGTGATGAGGCCACAAAGACAAGATAAGATTCCCTAAACAATTTTTAGTCAATGGAGCCTAATGATGGGTCTTGATAAGATACGGGTACTATGCAACTCAAAAGGATATAACACCAAGTGAAGGATATGCTTTTGATTTTTTTTTATTTTTTGAATGATTCTAGGGTAAATCTTGGAGGATGCTAGGACAATATTTAGATTAATTGGATTTTGCTAGATTGATTAGGTGATGCATTCCCAAGAATGGAGACTAGAATGATTGTCCTGAGATGCAAGCTAAATGAAATAAGAAGAGGAGTAAATGAGGATGTTGCGATGTGTCAGCTATTCATATTTCTCAAAGTTGACAAAGGTGCAAT
This sequence comes from Thuja plicata, assembly GCA_018584345.1. Taxonomy (NCBI): domain Eukaryota; kingdom Viridiplantae; phylum Streptophyta; class Pinopsida; order Cupressales; family Cupressaceae; genus Thuja; species Thuja plicata. Next base: position 3,484,683 of record MU226779.1, on the reverse strand, counting down.
TCAAACAATACTTGATCATGAAACTTGCAAGCTTGTTATTGTAGATGACTTTTTCGTATTCCTCATGTGTGTGAATCTCTTGCTTGATGGAATCAATGATTTTTTGGTGTTTCTTGGCTTCATGAGTGGTGGTATTTTTTTTCTCTGTATATCAGAGGTAATTGAGTCTTGACTTTCTTGTGTTTTCTAGAATCTAACATGTCCCAAGAATGAATGTTTGTATGGTAGTACGTGTGGGTTTTAAATTCTACAATCGGGATTCTTCGAACAAGTTCTTGAGAATTGTTTGTTTGTTGATGAGGACTTGGTTTTATGTTTTCAATGGAAAGAAAAAATTTCAATCATACATCAAAGGCATTGACTACGCGAAGTATACCTTGATTCAAACAGGAACATTCATGTGTCTGAAAATAATTCAACAAACGAAAAAGAAACCTTATAGGATACAAGTAAGTGTGATGAGTTTGAAAAATATGAAATTTATGTATGTTCAAGTCACCAATGTTTTAAGAACAATCAAGCATGTTCCTACCTAAGTGAATTGGCTTAGTTTGAAAATATTTTCCCACAAACATAGGTACACACACAAGAGCTAATCAGAATACAACCATCACCAAGCATGCAATGGCTCTAGTCATGATGTCGTATTATCCGACTCCAAATGCTCAAGGTGGCATGAATGTGTGAGAGATCTTGGGGAGGTTACTATCCTCCTTGCACAAATATTATCAAACTTTCAGAGGTGAATCAGGCAGACCTCTACTTTAATAGTTCTTAGTAAGGATCTATGTTCACATATGTCCTTTGTGTCTGCGCAAGCGTGATTGAGGCATATATCCCCACAAAGAACCTTGGAACAAGCAGTCATATGAACATGATTGAGACCTCGCAGCCCTACTTTGTGTTAGGCATGAGTTGAGTATAAGCTCAAATGATATTCAACACCTGAAGCTTTGGCCCCAAAGAGTAATTTTTTTAATGCAAGTTGGAGTGGTGTGGCTTACACATCGTTCTCACATGGGTGGTTCTCGGGAGATATTTTCCTCAACCGATAGGCCCATTTAAAGGATTAATTTGAAAAGCACGGATTGGTGATGAGAGGGGTCTAGATTTATGATTTTCCCATAAGGGGAGAATAGCATACTCTCCTACCCAAGGTCATTTTCTCCCAAACACTTAAGCACACAGTTAATTCCCCAAAAGGTTACTTGTCCAAAACAAACCAAGTATGTCTAGATTTTTTATCTTCCCAAAAGGGAAGAGAGCATGATACCCTAATAATTTGATTCGTCTTACACAAGAAACCTCATAATTAAGCTAAGTTCCTAAAAAACACTAATCAAGGACAATCATTTGGTTAAGTAAATGATGACAACCTACAAGATCAATAACATGAGTAGTTTTGATCAATTTCTTTAACAAGCAGGCTTAAAAAAGGATTGATTAGTGGCTTCTTATGTTTGTGGTCTTTGGTATGCATCCCTAATCAAGAGAGATAACTCAAAAATATTATTAGTAACCAAAAAAAAATTCTCTAGGTGCAGACGTTGGTTGCAGGCAGAGATGTCGATTTTGTAAACTGTATGGAAATGACAAAAATAGAAAGAAGATAGAAAACACCAAAATGATTATACCAGGAAGAGATGCTGATTTGTAGAGTGGAGACGGTGAATGGTGTTTCTGTTGAGTTAGCGTATGTGTAGATGCTGAAACCTAAATCGGCGTATGCGCAGACGCTGTTGTAACTTGCAAAACCAAAACACAATAAACAAACTGTCAAAACAACATTTTTATTAATTCAAATTTGTTAAAAAACTAAATTTGAACCTCCCTATGTTGTTAGAAATAGAGTGTTTTAAGGTGTTTTTATGTTAATGATTAATTTAGGAAATTTTAGATTTAGGACCCTCTATAAAATTGATCTCTGACAGAAAATAGAATGCTAAAATTTTGTAAGATGCTAAAAAATACTAAAAAAACCCTACAACCAAAGATGTTATGGACCAAAAGAGTGTTGGATAGGCTCCCCGATGGAGATGTTGGTTCTAGGCGCAGAGGTCGAATGACAATTTTGATAGAATTAATGTATGCAGACGCCTCTATGTAACAACGAAGACGTCAATCTAAGTTTAGCAAAATTTTGAGGAAAAATAAGGATGTTTAAGAAATTTTTAGGGATGTGGGTCCCACTAGGTGTGCCAAAATGTATAAGAGGAATTCTTCAATCTATTGGGACCAAGCTCAAACATGCAAAAATTAGTGGGTTAGCACAAAATAAGATTCAAAAGCATAAATAAGCAAGCAATCAACCAAAGAAAACCAAATAACATGAGATTGAGCTACAATAAGAGACACCCTACAAAAGACTTATTAGATTTTCTCATAAAAATGGGATGTGGATGTGATCTCTCAAACACAAATGATGGAGGATTCCCAATGCAATGCAAATGTGAATGTGAGATTGTAAGAAACGAAGAGATTCAAGAGCTAGTATGAAGAACTAGTCTCAAATCCTTCTCAAACATGATCTAAACTATGAAAATGATATGAAAATGAAAGATTGAAACTATGATTCATTAACCAATATTATCCTACCATGTGATTTCTAAGTGATTTAAGCACAAAATCATGAAAATAGCAATGAAACTCTAAATCAATTCTAGCATAATAACAATGCACAATTGAGAGATGAAATGTGAGAGAAGGCCTCTATTTATAAATTTTGGAGGAATGAGGGAGGCTTGGATGAGGTGTCACATGTGTGGCATCCACATAGAGCCACATAAGGGACACATAGGCTTAGAAGAGGAGTCAATTTGAGCATCAAATTCTTTGTGAGGCTCAAAGTTTCTCACACATGTGTGATCAACCTTGGAGAAAGGAGTGTGAGCAACTTTGGAGAAAGGAGTGGGAGACAAGGTTGTAAGAGTATTCAAGAGAGTTGGGTGACTCTCTTGGGAGGAGTTTCTCACACATGTGTGAGGATTCCATTAGTGCTAAAGGGTTAGGAATCACACCTTAAGTGTGATTAGTGTGTGCTTAAGTGAGGGAGTAGGTCTATTAGGAGGAATATGTAAGATAGGGTAGGAGTAGGGTAGGATTAGGGTAGGATTCTAGATTGGATAAATAGGTCTTTAGGCTAGGCTTAGATTAAATATTAAAATTAGATTTGAATTAATCTTAGTTTAGAGGAATTAGGAATATGAGAGATTTAATAAATACAAATTTATTAAAAGGGGAATTTTGAGGGAATGTATTTAAATAAAATACATTAGGATAGTATTTATATTGTATGTAAATATTAAGGATGAAACTATTTAATTGATTAAATTAAATAGTTAGATGAAGAAAAAGAGGAATTTTAATTGAATTAATATTTTTGGATGTCTACACAAGGTAATCCTAGAGGAAAGGAGAAGCGAGAAAGTAGCAATGGAAAAGAGAAAAAAACTAATGAGGTAGAGCCTGATCAGAGGACACTTAGGAGAGAGAATGGTAGAAAGTAATTTAAAGGTACTTATTTCAAATTTGGTGGCATAAGACATAGAGTTTTTCAATATTCTGAAGGATCTAGTAAGAACTTGGGTAAATAGAATCTTATGGCACATGAGGAGAAGACTACTGATGAACTTAAGGAAGGTATGGCAGAACCTGAGATAGGAGAATATATTATGCTTAGGAGAATCATGTTGAGTGAGAAAGAAGATGAACCTATACAGAGGAGTAATTTGTTTAGGACTGTTTGCAAATTGAGAGGTAAATATTTTAAAGTTTTTGTGGATAGTGGTAGTACTAATAATTTGGTATCAGATGAGATGGTGAAAAAGCTTGGCTTAAAAAGGATTAAAGATCCTTTTCCTTATGGGATAACTTGGTTTTCGGATGATCACATGGTGGAGGTGAAAGAGAAGTGTTGGGTAAACTTTAACATTGGACCTTACAAAGATGAGGTGTTATGTAATGTGGTATCTATGAGTGTGTGTCATTTTGTATTGGGAAGACCTTAGCAATTTTATAGGGGAGCTATTCATGATTTTAGAATAAATTTGGCCGCAATAGAGAAGGATGGAAAAAAGTTTACTTTGGTTCCCTTGAAGGAGGCACAAAGGAGAAGTGCTAGGAATATCAGCATGGTAAAGAGTTACTAAGAATATAGAGGATTGTATAGATCAGAAGAAGGATCTTAAAGGAAGACCAAAGAAAAAGCTGGTATTAGACTGTAAGAATGGTAAACTGAAGGAGCATAAGACCTTGGTTTTTTATTAGGTAAAGTATTATAAGAGAGGTAATTCTGTTATGCAAAATAAAGGAGGTAGTGTTAAGTAGGCTTATACAGATGTGAGATATGACAGAGAAAGTATAGAGCAGAGTAAGCTAATGGATCTAATAGAAGATGGAGCAAAAGTGCAGAGACATAAAGTTGCAGACAAAGAAGATATTTGGATCAAGAATGAGCATGGGATTTATGTCCCACATCCTGTCAAATGTGCATAATTTTCTCTTATGGAACATTTTATTCTCACTAAGGGTTTTTAATGCAAGAGCATCCTTGGGTCATTGGCAATCTTGCATCACCCAAAAATATTTCCCTTTTAGTTTGTTCTTAATTTTGTTTATGTTAGCTATTATATGTTTCTTGTTGTGTTCCTTGGTTTTAGATCATTTTTTGTTGTGAACCTTAGGGTTTGTTTTGGACATCATGTTTTACCTATGTCATGGTTCGTTCCTCATTTGGATACTTCACTGTGGAGATATTAAAGATTCTTGGTCAGTTTAGAATGTTCTTCATGTTCCTACAGTCAGTTGAGGTTTTCCAATCTCGGGAAGTAATTTCCCGATCGACGAACCTTGGTGACTTATATTACAGGGTTCGTGGATCTTTGGCTGACATCTCTCTTGGATCGTGTGTCATTTCTACATCTTTGCATTAAGATCTTTATGATTTGGGTCCTGACCTATATTGTGGTATTACGTTTTCTTATTCTTGGAAAATGTAATTAATTTGGAACTTATGAGATGTAAAGGCTCTATATATTGAGGCTCTTGATCTTTGTTAAGGGGGAGTTCTCAAGAGATAACCTTGGAAGGTTATCATTAGGGTTTAGATCTGGATTTATGTTGTAATTAGGCATGTATGCCGAAATTTTGTAATCTTCTTATTGCAGGCCAATGTTATGTAAATATCTGATTCTATGATAATGTGAAGAACTTTTATAGCATGTTGATTGTCTATTCTTATTTTTGAGTTGGTTGTTTCCATTGTGTTAGCTCTTGCTTCATGGTTAGACCATCTCCATTGGGGAAACTTTGTTCATGACTGCATCAAGTTCACATATCAAATAACCATATTATTCCAAAGCTCCAAGCATGCAATCAAGAGTGTACCATGATATAATAATAAACCATCTTATGAAACAAGGATAACATGTCAAATGAAATCATGAACTACACATTGACCAAGGAATCCTTGAGTCCTCCAAGATTTCAACATCTAAAATCCCCATGATGATAACCATCTCGTACTAGTGAACTAGAGAATCTTCTATAAAAAAAAAAGATTTAAGGACTCCTCTAACATCTACAACACTAAAGAAGATAATTCAGCATCCCATGGTGAATATACATCACTAAAAAATCTCCCACTAAACTTTGATACTAAGTCAAACATGGCATAACCATTTCGTAAATAATGATCATCTAGGTCTATACACACAATTGATATGTCAATAGAATCAAGTGAAAAATATGATCTCCAAACTAGAAAGATATAAAACATCCAAGAAACAATATGAACCAATCCTATACTTCCAACTCATTGTTGTCTAAATTTCCCATTAAAAAGTGCAATTGATGAATACCAATTTGTCATGACATCATTATAAAACCACATAATACAAGTCCCAACACTGATTATTCAAGTACGATAAGAAACATTCACCATCTCATCTCAAATAAAAATAACCAATGCACTAACGACCATAGAAAAGACCACCTAACAAAGTCAACATCAACACTAAACCAATCACATAGATATAGACAGTCCATAATAGACTCATCTATGCAACATGTAAGTAAATACAACCTACAACATTGCACAAGTCATAGATCATATACACTTAAGCATGCAAACTCATCATCACATTGGTAACATACAAACTAAGATATCAAAGAGAATAAATATTTTAGACCAAACGAATCAAACACCAAATCAACATCTTATCTAATTTTCTAAACATGTCCACAATCATGTACCATAGTCAAGGAACCAAATAAGCATCAAGGAGATAACCCACAACCTTCAAACATCAAACTAAATCACCAAAAACATGCTTATACATCATGTCAATGTAAATTATGTACCTACCTACCCATGACAACATAACCAACACCAAAATTGTACCTGCACTTAACTATCCCCAACATGAGACTCCAAGTATCAAATAATGTCCAACCATGTTCTCAATTCAAAGACAACTTGTGTACATGTCACCGTCAAAGCTAAAACTTTAAAAACACATGTAAACTTGTACAGGAAGTGCCAAATTTGATAGTTAACTATAACAACATAAATATCTCATAAAAAATGTACTCCCTCAAGGTTTCACCTCTCAACTCATCTAGATGTGCTCACACTCACACCATGAATCATAATAACTTGCAAGTGATCAAACAAGTACACAACTCTCTATACTCATCAAATTGATAAAATAAAATCAATCAAAAGTAGATTGAACATTCTCTCCAATGCCTATTCAAAATCAGAAATTTGACTTTGTGTATAAAAGTGATGACCAAAATTGTGAAAAGGAGAAAAATAGACTTCCAGGCCTCAAAAATATGTCAAAAAAATAAAATCATGGAGCCAAACATGTATCATAAGGTATTTCTTATAACTAGCTTTCCAACGAGCATAAGAAGTTAAAAAATGGACTCAATGGGTGAAAGTTATGCTCCTTAGAAGAAAATAACCTCATTGCCTATATTCACAAAAGTGGTGGACTCCAAACTTTTCCCAATCCACCTTAATTTGATTTCCAAAAAATTAAAAATAAATAAGGGGTTAGCCCAGGTCGGGACTGGGCATCCCACAAAAAGGCCATTCAAATTTTTGAGTGGAAATTAATTAATGTGATGAAGATTTTAATGTAAATCAATCTGCATTATAAATGATGGGTATTTTATTTTTTAATGCAAAAACTAAAAATAATTTCTAGGGGTTCTAATTTAATATAGAATATATATTATTAAATTGGTGGGCTTTATGGGGCACGAGCAGGAGCATGTAGATGGGAAACCTATCGTCGGTGATATCAATTGTACT
>MU226779.1:3465426-3477180 GCA_018584345.1 Thuja plicata | reverse complement strand
TTTTTAATCAATCTATTTTTTGCAGATAAATTTAATGATCGTCAAGTCATTAACACATTTTTTTTGTAGTTTTTTCAAATGGGGCCATAATAGGGTAAATTATATATCAAAATTCATTTCTCGGCCAACCTAGATCTAATGGCGAGGTTAGTGTTCACCCAGGAGGACATTTTTAAAATGACCCTAAAAATCCCTCATTCAAATGCATATCCAAAAAACTCATTTGACCAAATATTTTTTAAGCCCCAAATCTTCAAGCAACCCGTCATAACATCACACCCAAAACCCTCAAATCTAAAAAAAAAACTTGCAAAACCCTCATATATTGTCATGTCTTTCTTTATTTCATGTATACAATAGATTTAACTCCTCTAATTATAACACCAAAAGCATGGCTTTGATACCACTTGTAAGGAAACTTGCAACCATAGAATGAAAATTCTCACATAACCCAATTGATAAACCAAGAAAATAAACGCTTTGAATCCATATGAAAATAATAGACAACACACTCATGAAAATGTGACACAATATAGACCCTAGAAAAACCCTAGTTAGGGGAAAATCCAGCCTCCAAAAGCATCCAGCATCCACATATTATTCAACAATATAACATTACAGTACATCCATGAATGTCTTTGACACCCACACCATCAAAAAACATTCCATGTGAATATGCATGTAACCGCACATCCCATGTCATGCTTCCAGCCTCTACAAATGCTAACCTGGCTAACCTCAAACAACTACCCTTGTAGTTGCTTTTATAGAAACAAGTTTCTACAAAACCACCAAGTGGTATTATATAAGCCATGTGCTACCTAACCCTTGAACCCATATTTAATGTTGGGTACTTTATTAATTTACTTTGCCCAATATTAAATAATCAGAATATACTATTATAATGTTATAACACAACATCAAGTGTCCTACAAATATTCTAAAGGAATATCTACAAGTAGCATGTCCATCTTGGTGCTCCTAGGTGCAACATACATAATAAATCAAATATTACAATTATAAACATTATTATAGAAGGTGTACAACACCTATTTTCCCAACACATTATGCATATTTTTGTTGCAATTCAAAATGGTTGAGAAATATATCAAATAGGTGTTAAAATATATTCTTAAATAGTGATCAAATTTACCTGTCGTAACCTGAAGGTTTTGAACAACCTAGCAAAGAAAGCTATGCATATAGAATTAAAAAAACACTTTATGTTTTGAAAAAAAGTTCTTAGGGCTTGATATGTCAAAACTAGTAGGTTTTTATTCCATGGATTCACTAACTATTATGGTAATGATATCCTTTTAAAAATTTAAGATAGCTAAATACTTATTACTATCATATGGGAAAACTACTCATTATGATTAGTTTTAGCTCTTTAATACACAATTATAAAATAAGATTAAATCACTCATCTGAAATGATTGACTTAGGTTTTTATCTTTTCTTCAATGACTATGTTCATAGATCATCACTTTATTGTGGTATATCAAGCTAGATAAGCATGTGGTTTTTTTTAAATACATCATTACCTATTGAAGTAGAATCAGACTTGATCCTAAACTTCATGTTAAAAGGCCAAGTTTACTTGAATTAGAAAATTAGTTGAAAGTTTAGTTTACATCGCTATTTAGTCTTAATATTTCTCATGAAGTATCTATTGCATTTATATTCATGCAATATTCATATATCAATCATTATAAAATAAAAAATATTAAAATATTTGGCTATTATCATGTGATGATGTTGGTTCTCAAATAAATTACTCTCTTATTTGAAAAAGAGAAACATAGGAGTATAATCAGAATAATAAAAAATAATGTAGTTTACAAGATTATTAAATGATCTTCACATGAACATTGTTAATAGAACCATCTTATTATGTGATAACCAAATTTTGACAGCTCTTTGAAAAAAAATTATTCAACATTAAAGAACAAAGCACATTGAACCTCATGCAAATTTCATTAGATCAAAGGTTTACAATTGAAAGATTGTTCTTTAGGTCTACTAGATTGATGATTTGTATTATTTTAAAAAACCTGTTTAAAGAGCCAAAATTTGTAACTTTAGAACAATGTTGGGTCTTAGGGAGTTGCCAGTAAGGGTAAGTGTACATGAAAACAAAACTTCATAATGAAAAAGTTAATTTGTCTTTCCTTCTATATTGTAATGTTCATAAGATAGCACATCTCTCTCTCTCTCTCTCTCTCTCTCTCTCTCTCTCTCTCTCTCTCTCTCTCTCTCTCTCTCTCTCACACACACACACACACACACACACACACACACACATGGACAGGTACATGCACATACATAGACACATGCACATACACATACACATACACATACACAGACACATACACATACATCTTAAATAGAAACAATCATATTGTGAAACTACATACATATGGTGTATGCATAGAAATTTGTAGAATGTGAGAGGTATGCATTTATACAATGCATAGAATTCAAATATTTTGAGAGACCATTGAAACAAAAGAACGAAAAAAGAGGGAAAAAAACAAGTCTTTATATGTTTGTAATTATGTAAACATTTGTGTAAATTTTCTAATAAATGAATGACATTTTTTTTATTTTTTAATCTTTTTATTTTTTATTTGTTTGTCTCTTATTTAAATTATTAGTTGCTTAGGATCCTAATGTACTACTGAATTCCTTCTAAAATTAAAAAATCAAAATATTAAAATATAAATTTCTTTAGTCAATTATTTTCTATTTTATTCTTCTGAATACATGTTTATGTCCATTTCTTGATTCACTTTTGTATCCGTAGAAGATTATATCCATAAACTTGGATATGAACCACAAAGAAAGAAGAGTTGTTGTTTTTGATATAAAAAGCAACCAACAAGAAAGAGTTTTTGTTTTTGATATAAAAAGCAGCTAGCAAGAAAGAGTTGTTAGTTTGTGGATTCTTAAACATTATCTTGATGAGGTATTAATTTTTAGAGCATTGGCAAACACTCTCCTGAAACCTTCAACATTATTTTCTCACCTTTTAAAATCAAACTAGACATTGTATTTAATTAAACATTTAATCATGTTCAATCTCAATTGATTGTTTATTCTAATATTTTATCATTTTGATCAACCTAAATATTTATAAAAATATAATTTGTTCTCTTACAATAGTAAATCAAGAATCCATTATCTTTTGTCTTTCCTCAAACACACCAAATTGACTTCTCTTCCTCGCTCAATTTCTCCTTTTCTATTACCGATTTCTAATATTTGTATCTTCTAATTGAATTAAAAAACTTTAATTTTAATAAAATCATGTATTTATTTGATTTTTTTTAAAAGACTGATTTTTATCCTTTCTATTTCTTATTGATCACTTAAACTTCACTTTTAATAGTCATGAGTCTATTAATCCTTAACCAAAAATAAATAAAGTGATTGCCATACAACAAAATTAGTTAAGAGTCTCTTCCAAAAGAAAATTCCATAACTTGTGGGACATGCTTGTTGGTTTGGTTTAAAAGAAATTAGTGTATTTTGCAACCGGGACAAAACACTAATTATTTAAAGAAAGCATAGTGGAGTATTTGTCATTTACCAATCAATGGTGTATATAAACATAAATTAGTTTTCATAGAATGAAAACAATGATAAGCTTTAATAGAAAACGAGAGAGTTTCAAAGAGACACGAAAAACAAGCAATGCCAAAGATATTTGTTAAAAAGAGTTGTATCTTTCTTGGAAAGTTATGCCAAGAACATATGCTTGTGTCCTTTCACTTACTTTTTTCTTTAATCCTATTCTTTTCTAGAGACCATCTTCCCAAGGAATCCCTTTATATTTAGGGAGCCCACAAAAGCAATATGACATAGCACAACAATTTATTTTTTTTATAGTTTTTTAATAAAATATGAGATGTTTATGATATGTATAGGTACAAGTTAATTAATTATATTAATAGATCAAAGATATTTTAAGTGCGTTTTTACGTAAAAATTGAATTGTATTGTATTTCTATGGTAGAGTTCATATGAAGTAGTTAGCAACACAAACACCATATTGAAGTTATGGAAGTCTAATACCATATTGAAGTTTGCAACACAAACACCTCTAGAATCAAACAACAAAACAAGAACACAAAGCAAAATTGGAGCCTAGCTAGAGTGAACTAAATTAAATTAGACTCAACTAAGTGAACTTAAGTTAGAGATGCATGTGCAAATATCTCTTCAAATATGCATGAGAATTTTCTTTGAGCATGTGCACAATTAATTTATACAACAATATTGAATATGACTAATGCAACAAAACTATGTATAAATCAACATAAATGCACAATCTGAAAGTTAAGTGTGACCTCTTATAAATTAGTTTAATAACGTAAGAAGACACAATTCAACCTAAATATCTTATATTAATCACTCATGAACAAAATTAAGAATCTTTTAATTTAATTATTGAATAGTAATGTTTTATTGTGATATGATTGAATCATTAGGTGTAACTGAAATGTTGGACTATAAAAGATTTAATTTATATTGGAACATATAAATTTTCAGTCAAATAACTTAACATGTTCTTGAAACATTTCAAATAACTTTTGTTTTATGCCTTGACTAAGGGAGTGTAATCCATTTGATTGGACATAAATTGTATGTCATTATTGTCCAGTCTAAAGACTCGTGATGTCATAATATTACCCTATCAATAATGATCTCATAATATTTACATCCATTAACATATTGATAGGGAAAAACTTGGATACCTCTATGAGTTTTCTTGAACTCTTCTTAGGTCACTCCTAGGACCTCTTAGGGCTTCCTCAATCCACCCTCTAACACTTGGAAAGATACACTTCTTCCCTCTACCAAGAATCTACCTAACTTGTCAGGTTCCAACACTTTGTCCTCTGCAAGAACTCTTCACATTTACACCTTCCAAGCCCTAATCATTGATTTGAGTTGCAGGAGGTCAAGGGCTTCATTACACTCCATTCTTGTCTCCAATATGGGGTCTCAACTTGCCAAGTATATTCACTTACCAATCGAGCTCTAGATTCCTAAGATTTAGGCCTTGTAGCCTTTTTGACAATTAGGCCTCATTAAATCTAGGAAATCTCTAATACAGCTAAAACTCCTCAAAGGACCCCCCAAAATTTTTTGGCAGTTCACATGTAAGGCAAAAACCCACCAATATTTTCTAGGTTTCAGGGTCCAACTCTGTCCGTACACCCTGTTTATGAAATATGGCTTCTTCCTTATTTTTAGACCAATCTTGGGTCTTTGGCTTCAAAACTTGGTAAGATGAATTCTTGGGAAATCCTCCTCGTTCCTGAGTACCTGCACAACATCATGCATTACATCCATGGCCTTCTTGGCTCATGGAAATAGCCTCCTGCAATTTTTCACTAACTTCTACTTGGTCTTCCTAGTCGGGTTTCTCATTCAGCTCGCCTAGGGAAAGACCTTAAAAATCATTGCATGCACTTCTAGAGCTCCTCCTTCCATATTATTGAAGCTCCATGGACCTAGTCTCCATTCCCAAGTGGCCATATAGAACCAATGGTGGTAAATGGAGTTAGGTCCACATCTGTGCCTCTCTGTCAGAACTGGACAGCAAACTGTCTAAAACAAACTAATTTACAAAAACCAAAAGGAAAATAATTACATAGCAAACTAACTACTGAAAACACTTTACAACATGCCCAACAATGGAATCAAATGATCACAGTCCTCAATCTAATCCATGTACAACAAGAAAAACACAAATTGCTTCAATTATGCTACTCTGTCATTCAAAATTGCTTGGCTCCCAAAACCCAAAATCCGTACAATGACTTCCAACCCTTCAAATTAGGGTTTTCCTTCCTTATATCCCCTCAACACATGTGCCTAACTCCTTGGATGTGTTCAAAAACAACTTAAACCTTGAAACCCTTAAGACAACCAAAAATGTTGTCAGCGACTTTTAAAAGTTGCTAATGTTGCATAGCAACATTTTGACATCTTTTACATATTTGCAATTTCCAAGTGTTTTGACACTAATCTGACCTAACTAACCCTATTTAGACCTCTTAGGGTATCATAGGACCCTAAAGACATGAAAAAAATCCACTTTCCACTTGACCACATTATCAAGTACAATGTCATTAATGAGCCAAAATGAACTACTTTGACCTAACAGAAAGCACAATTTTAACACTAACTCAACCACACTTGGTCCACATGACCTTATATAATTAAAATTCCCTTCAAGAGGGTCTTCAACACTTTCACACACCAAAAATGACATGAGACCACCAATCTAACTGGATTCTCAAGGGTGCCCCTGCACCATACTACCAAGGCTAAGAACTTAAGTCACCTCTGGTGACAGGAGCTTAGGATCAACTCCCTGCTTCTTGCACTCATTCTCAGCCACCCAAGTAGCTTCAGCCTCTGATTTTCCTTCCCACTAAATTAGATTCTCCATGTAAGTTCCCTGTCTAGTCTTTTTCTTCACTCTAGAGTCCAAAATCTTCATAGCTATTGGTGTTGGTGTAGGTGAAATCTGAACATCTTTTTCTATTTCCTTACTATCTGACTGTGAATCAGTTTGTACTAATGTAGGCCCTTTATACATCACCAAATCTTGCACATTAAAGACATGTGATATTGCCAAATCTGATGGCAAGTCTATTTTATAAGCATTTTGCCCATATTTTTCAAGAATCTTGCAAGGACCTATCCTCCTCATTTGAAGTTTGGTGGGGACTCCCTTCTGCAATCTAGATTTTTTAAGGTGTACCATTACAAGATCTCCCACAACAAACTAAATATCTCTTCTTCCTTCATCAACTTTGGCCTTGAGTCTTTGTGTAGCCTCTTGGAGTTGCTTCTTCACTTGGTCATGAACCTCCTTCATTGACTGAGTGAAGTCTTCTGCATATGCACTCTTACCTTCCTCATGTGTCAAGTGTCTTAACTCCAACACACCTCTAGGGTGTAGCCCATAAAATATTTCAAAAGGGCTTTTTTCTATTGTCCTATTACCACTGTCATTGTAGGCATGCTCTGCCTATGGTAACAACTGATCCCACATCACTCCATACTCCTTTATCAAGCATCTAAGGAGATTTCCTAGAACTCTATTGATAACTTCAGTCTGGCCATCAGTTTGGGGATGGTAGGCTGACCCAAATGATAGGCTAGTTCCTAACCTTGTCCACAAGGTCTTCCAAAAATGACCCATAAATTTTACATCTATGTCAGATACTATGTTGATGGGTAAACCATGAATCTGAACCACTTCCTTAAAGAAGAAATGTGCAATATGACTGGCATCATGGGTGGTTTTGCAAGCAATGAAATGGCTCATCTTACTAAACCTATCTACCACCACAAATATGCTATCCAAACCAGTCTTGGTCCTAGGCAACCCAACCACAAAATCCATACTAATACATTCCCAATGCCTATTACGAATGGGTAGAGGCTGGTACAAACCTACATTAGAAGAGGTACCTTTAGCTTTCTGACATACCAAGCATTTCTCCACATACTTTCTGATGTCCTTCTACATCTTAGGCCAATAATAGAACCTTTGTACTAGTTCTAGTGTTTTGTTTAGGCCAAAGTGGCCACTTAAACTCCCATTGTGCTTCTCTTGTATCACATTCTCCCTCATAGATCCCCTAGGAATACATAACTGTCCTCCTCTGAATAAGAGATCATTCTGAATGGTATAGTCTGCAAATTGACTATGGAAATGGTTTTTGAATTCCTTACATACCTTGTATGCTTCTGAGAAGTCTTCATCTCCTTCATAGAGCTCCTTGAAGCTCTCCAAACCTATACTTTGTAGTTGCACCTCTTGGACTGTCAAGAGTCTCCTACTTAAAGCATCAACCACTTTATTCAACTGCCCTTTCTTGTGTTTGATGGTGAAGGTATAGGCCTACAAATATTCCATCTATTTGAGATGTCTATTGCTCAACTTCTCCTGAGAATTGATAAAACTCAAAACTTTGTTGTCAGTATAAACCACAAATTCCTTTGGCAACAGATAGTGCCTCCACTTCCTCAAGAATTGCACCAATGCATATAAATCTAGGTCATAAGAGGAATACCTCTTCTTAGCTTCATTCAACTTTTCACTATAGAATGCCACTAGCCACTCTTTTTTTCAGCCACTCAAAACCCTTACCAGCCTCTGGAGTCCACTTTAATTTAGTTTTTACTCCACCTTTTATTGTATCTAAGACTAGTGCACATATTTCACTAAAACGTCTAATAAACTTCCCATAAAATTGGGCAAGCCCGTGGAAGCTCCTTACTTCAGTGCTACATGTAGGGGTAGGCCAGCTTAGTATTGCTTCAACTTTGCTAGGATCCATCTTCAAGGTTCCTTGAGACACCACAAACCCAAGATAGATCAGCTCCTGCTTCATAAATTCACATTTTTCCAAGTTAATGGACAACTTCTCATGAAGTTTCTTCATTACAATTCTCAAATGTTGGAGGTGTTCCCCCTTTGTCTTACTAAAAATGAGGATATCATCAAGGTACACAACTACAAATCTACCTATGTAGTCCTTTAACACTTCATTCATTAACCTTATAAAGGTGCTTGGGGCATTGCTAAGCCCAAAGGGAATGACCAACCATTCATAGAGCCCTTCTGTAGTCTTGAATGTTGTTTTCCATTCATCCCCCTCCTTAATTCTAATTTGGTGGTACCCACTCTTCAAATCCAACTTAGTGTAGTACCTTGCTCCTCCCAAACAATCCATAAGATCTTCAATCCTAGGAATGGGAAATCTGTACCTTATAGTGATCCTACTAATTGCCCTTGAATCTATACAAAGCCTCCACTTACCTCCTTTTTTTGATGCTAGGACCACTGGTACTGCACATGGACTAATGCTTTGTCTAATTAAAGCTTGGTCCAAAATTTCTTGGACTTGGCTAGCTATCTCCTTGTTTTGATTAGGAGTCACCTTGTATGCAACCTTATTTTGTAGAGATGCTCCTGGTATGAAGTCAATTTGATGACTGATGGTTCTAGGAGGTGGTAACATTGCAGGTGACCCATCACTAACTATGTCTTTAAACTCCTTCAATAACTCTTGCACCTCTTTGGTAATGGTGTTCCACCTTCTTCTCTTCACTAGGCTTAAGCATAATAGCATAGTGTTTTCCTTCTCCATTCTTTACACCTTGCATGTACTCCTTACCTCCTTGCAATAAGACATTAGGTCCTGCTGATGTAGACCCCTCATCATCAATGAGTGACTGAATTTTGTAGGTGACCCCAACTTTCTTGAAAGAATAGGAATTCTTCTCTCCATCATGAAATTTCTTCCTATCAAACTTCCATGGCCTACCTAAGAGTAAGTGGCATGAATCCATTGGGAGTATATCACACAAGATTCTGTCCACATATTTTCCTATTGAAAAATCAACCCATGCTTGCTCATTTACAAGAACATGTTGACTCTTATTCAATAATGTAACTCTATAAGGGTTTGTATGAGGTATCTTGGTTAGGCCTAGCTTTCTGACTACCTCCTCTGAGATGATGTTATCAGTAGACCCTGCGTCTATGATCATCCTGCAAACTTTACCAAGTATCTTGCACGTCACTCTGAAAAGTGCCCTCCTTTGCTTAGCTTCTTCTTTGATAGCTTCCTTTATGAGAATCCTCCTAATCATTAGATTCTACCCACTCTCTGAATCAAGGTTAATTTCAGGAGCTTTAACACTGTTGGTTTCTTCTTGGGATAGGTAATTCACCCTCTTTTCACCATGTGAACTAGAAGCCTTCTCAGGGCATCTATAGGATGGATGGCCTAGTTGATTACAATGAAAGCATTTCATGTTTGCAAAGTGTGAGGCTTTTCCTGAACCTCCAAATCTATGTCTTCATCCACCTTGGAATCCTCTTCCTCTACTCATTTTGCCTCTTCCACTGGTCTCATTGACTATTTCAGTCAATTTGGATTCTCCTTGATATCTATAATCACTACCTCTGCCAGTAAAGCTACCCCTATGTCCTCTATTCTCTTTTCCTCTACCTCTCCCTCTTGAGGTTTGATCATGTTTCCTCTTGCTTTTCTCTTCTATCTTTAAAGCCATCTGATAGCATTGTCTCACACTGGTTAAGGTAGTAAGGCTCATCTCTTCTTGTATAGACCACTTGAGTCCATTCTGATATCTAGCTAATCTGATGCTCTCATCCTCCACTATCTTGGATCTTAAGCATAACATTTGGAACTCCTCAGTATATGCTTGGACATCAAGCTCTTTCTGCCTGAGGTTTTGTCTCTTTCTATGTATCTGAACTTCATAGTCATCTAGTAGGTAAGTCCACTTCAACTTGGCTAACATACCCTTCCATGTAACAATAAGGTTCTTTCCCTCTTTCTCCCTCTTAGTCTGAACATATTTCCACCAAGTAAGTGTTCGTCCCCTCAACCTAGACTTAGCCACTTTCAACTTCTGAGCATCTGCCACACCATCACATTCAAAGTGATTTTCAAGACTGTCTATCCATTCCATAACTAGATCAACATCCATTTGTCCACTAAAATATGGCACACCCTCCAAGGATTTACCACTTAAGGCTTTGAGTGCCTTCAAGAAGGGTTCCTCTAGTAAGACCAGATCAGGAGTAGGTGTTTCTTCTTCTAAGTCCAACTCCTTCTCCTTAGATTCCTTTTCTTCTTTCTGGTTTATCTTGTCCTTCACTCTATCTGTCTTGTCTTCGACCTCTCCTAAGAGTTTCTCTAGTTGGCTCAATATTTCTCTTAGCAGTCTATTTTCCTCTTCTTTTTCTTCAAATTTATTGGCCAATTCAGCATTGGTCACCATCTTGCTAGACGCACTTGACTCTACACTTGAGTCCTTGGTCTGCAACATCCACTTGCTGTAGCACTGCTTTCCCAAATCTTGAACCTATGCTCTGATACCACTCTGATAGGGAAAAACTTGGATACCTCTATGAGTTTTCTTGAACTCTTCTTAGGTCACTCCTAGGACCTCTTAGGGCTTCCTCAATCCACCCTCTAACACTTGGAAAGATACACTTCTTCCCTCTACCAAGAATCTACCTAACTTGCCAGGTTCCAACACTTTGTTCTCTACAAGAACTCTTCACATTTACACCTTCCAATCCCTAACCATTGATTTGAGTTGTATGAGGTCAAGGGATTCATTACACTCCATTCTTGTCTCTAATATGGGGTCTCAACTTTCAAAGGATATTCACTTACCAATGAAGCTCTAGATTCCTAATATTTAGGCCTTGTAACCTTTTTGACAATTAGGCCTCCTTAAATCTAGGAAATCTCTAATACAGCTAAAACACCTCAAAGGACCCCCAAAAATGTTTTGGCAGTTCACATGTAAGGAAAAAACCCACCAAGATTTTCTAGGTTTCAGGGTCCAACTCTGTCCATACACCCTATTTCTGAAATAGGGCTTCTTCCTTGTTTTTAGACCAGTCTTGGGTCTTTGGCTTCAAAACTTGGTAAGATGAATTCTTGGGCAATCCTCCTCATTCCTGAGTACCTACACAACATCATGAATTACATCCATGGTCTTCTTGGCTCATGACAACAGCCTCCTGCAATTTTTCACTAACTTCTACTTGGTCTTCCTAGCTGGGTTTCTCATTCAGCTCACCTAGGGCAAGACCTTAAAAATCATTGCACGCACTTCCAGAGCTCCTCCTTCCAGATTATTGAAGCTCCATGGACCTAGTCTCCATTCCCAAGTGGT
>MU226779.1:3450765-3464798 GCA_018584345.1 Thuja plicata | reverse complement strand
ACAGAAAGCACAATTTTAACACTAACTCAACCACACTTGGTCCACATGACCTTATATAATTACAATGCCCTTCAAGAGGGTCTTCAACACTTTCACACACCCAAAATGACATGAGACCACCAATCTGACTGGCTTCTCAAGGGTGCCCCTGCACCACATATTTACCCTTTTTTAAATTTGAGCAATTTCTCCCTTAATGAATGTTTTAATTTTGTTTTAATATCCTTTCTAATTAAAGAGTTGGAGTAATTTTTTAATTCAAAGTGGCTAGTTTTTCATCAAAGAACTTTTAATTTTTTCATTTTGGAGAAATGGTCTTATAATAGGATGCCTTGATCAATTCTATTGAAGAAGTTACAAATTTTAAATTTTAGATGAGGTGGTACTTAATATAGCTGAAGATATATGCTACAACTCTTTATCTTGTAAATGTGTTGGGTAGAGGATTTATTTTGATGAATATTCATTAAGGATTAATTTAATCTAGAGCAAGCTCATTGAACCACCTATGTTTTCATTGAAAAATAAATTTTCATCAATACATTTTGAATTCATTGTAAATTACTTTTTTAATTAATGAAAAAATGAGTTATTATATAGTTTTATGTTCAAGTGTGTACTTGATCACCCCGTTATTTTTATAAAAAATTTACTACAATTTTAAGGGATCTTATTTGACTAAAAAATGTATAATTTATCTTTGTTGTTGAAGTTTTTTTGGTCTCATTCAACAAATGGTTGAGGTAATTACTTGTTTAATTAAAATTGCTAGAAAATTAATGGTTTCTTTGAATCAATATGTGAGGGTTTGTGTAATGAGTTATATTACAAAATACATTTTTTTACTCCTGTGAAATTGTGTCATTATCACGGGGTCTTCACTGAAGGGGAAATACACTATCATGTGTGTTCATATTGGAGGGTTTAAATGTGCAAAAAAAGGGGGCAATATATTGCCTAAATAGGGGGGGGTGTTTGGGGGTGGTGGTTTATATAGGAAAATAAGTGTGGGGGGCATTGGAGGGGTATTGAAGTGGGGTGAAAAAAAAGAATTTTGGGGCAATATTTTTTGAAAATAGGGGGATTATTTAGTATGTCAAAAACATGTGTTATGATTCAGGTATACTAAGTGAAGCCCTCGTGGTCATTATAGGGATTATAGAATCAATTCCTTAATTTTGAAATCTTTTTAGTTAGATGATTTTTCTTTAATTGAATAGGGAACAAGGTGCCTAATTGATCTTTTAAATCTCTTAGGGGATGAGATATTTTCATCCTCGAAGATGGAATAAAAGTCTAGTATTGTAGATGATGATTTACATGGAGAAGTTATGGGATTTTTTTGTTGACTATCCTTCCTACTTAGATGAATTTCCAAATCAAAGGATATAATAAACCTTCTTGTTATTTTAAATCAAATTTGAAGATTTCTTTTAACTACTATCTCAAAATTTACAAAATATAAAAATAAAGAAACCAGGTAAGCCAAATTGTTCACCAACACACCAAACCAAGTCTAAGACTTTGTGCAACCAATGTAGAATTTCAATTACTAATTTGAACATGGTTTTTACATCATTTTATGTTAAATACATCGGATTAAAATAATATACCTCTTCTACAAAATACTTGAAATATAGTCCCAAATTTGGACCTTAAACACACAAGAAAACTATTGCAACTCTCTAATAAACTCTCTCCAAACTTCTCTCCATTGTCCATAACAATAGAATATATAAAATCAAAATCCAAAAATAAAAAAATAATAATATATGTTTTTATCAACATCAATACAATAAAAAAATTAATTCCTAAACTTTGCATTTCAAGCTTTTATAATGCAAACTGTCCAAGACAAAACTACAACTTGAAAGCATTCAAAAAAGTACAAATTATAGATGAGATTTCTCTTATAGACCCTCTAGACCATTTCCTTTGAGCCTCAAATATCTTTGTAAATAAATAGAATGAGAGAACGTTTCAATCCAAAAAAAAAAAAAAAAGTTTTAAAACATTTTTGGGCACCCAAATCCCATGCACACTACGGGAAGAGGCTTGAAAACCAAGAAAGTAACCCCCATTTTGCATTGTCCATCACCTCTTCACATTATTTTTCAAATGCACCATTTATACATAATTGTCTTTTATTTCTAAAATGCATTTTCACACGCCAAAGATGCTATTCAAAATTTCATGCCAACATTGGCTCCAAAAGAATTTAAACAACAATTATTAATTCACCATTAAATCTGATTTGACCAAATCATCTTGAGGAACAAACTTTCCTTGTTTATCTGTATGTCCTGACTTACTATTTTAGGATAATCGCTCTTACTTAAATAGTAAATATTTTATTTTTAGAAAGGGGACATGACAAGTCCTCCATCCCAAAGATTTCTTGTCCTCAAGCAATGAATGTTTAAATGGTTGAGAATCTCTGACCCTTCCTATGTTTAATCTTCGAATAGTAAATCCTTCCATTTGATCAAATGTTCTCAGATACTCTTACTTCTTAGTTTTTTTTCTCTTGTTTCTATAACCTCTTCTAGTATCAAAATTATCTTTCCTCATCATCCAATGAAAGTAATTCAAGAGAAATCAAAAATTATTGTCCAACCACCTTCTTGAGGTATGAATCATGAAAGACATTATGTATTTTGCAACTTGATGGTAATTACAGTTCATAGGCTACCTCTTGTACCTTCTTGATGATTTTTAAGTGACCATAAAACTTGGGCTTGAGCTTCTCTACTCTACTTTTCTTATATGGATCCACTCTTATAAAAAATAAATCACCAACCACAAAAACTCTTTTTTTTTCTCTTCTTTCTAGCATACATTTTTTCTTAGTTTTGTGCATCATGCAAGTTGTGTTTGAGGGATCTCAAAATATTTTGAATTTGTTAAATAAAATCATCGGTTACCAAAACTCTACTATCTAAAAACAATAATCAATAAAAGATGGTACACTGTAATCATAAAGATATCAAAAAGGAGACGTAAGAATGGGCATGTGATGAGAGGTATTTTAATAATACTCTCTTAAATGTAACTATTTTTTACCCAAGTACCTTGCTGATTTGAAAAATAATTCCTCAAATATCTATATATCCACTTGTTTACAACTTTTTCTTGTCTACCCATAGAGGATGGTAACTTGTGTTAGGTGTGTGTTCTATCTCGGTCAAGTGAGAAAGTTCCTTCCAACAGTAAGTAAGGAATTTTATATCCCTATCACTAACAATGCTTTTGGACAAGCCATGCAATTTGAAAAAGAATTCTACTACCTAGGATGCCTTAAATACACATGTAATAGGAAATAAATGTACATATTTTGTTAATATATCAACCATCATAAATATGCAATCTTTACCTTGAGCCTTAGGTAAACCTATAATGAGCTTTATGGAGATGATTTGCCTCTTATGTTCAAGAATTGGAAGTGGTTGAAGTAATCCTGAAATAAAAATCTACTCACCTTTGTTATAATGGAAAATTATGCATTATTTGATGTGTGTCAATATATCTTCTTTCATGCTCCTTTCCAAGAAAAACTATCCCAAATCTGCCTATATGTTTTATGATATCCTTGATGACCAGCTAAAGGTATATCATGCAAAGCTATATATATCTTTTTATTTTTAGATCATAGTACCAAGTATGTCCTATTCTTGTAATGAATCAGCCCATTAAAAATGTTTTACCTATCATCTTCCACTGTCACATTCAAATGTTAGAGGAAAATGAATCCTTAGCATATTATCAGATTATGAAGATTTCCCAATCAATGATAATAGTTGAAAAAAAACACAAAGAAGGCTTGCTAGAAAGTGAATCAACAACCACATCTTTATTCCCTTTATCATGTATTCACTCTCAAAATTGTATGATAGAAATTAAATTATCCATATTTGTTTACAATCATTAAAATCATCCGGGTACAAAAAGAATTTAAGACTATTGTGGTTAGTGTTAACCATAACTTTTCCACATACAAGATATTTCCTAAAATTATCAAGTGCATGCATAATTGCCAACATTTCTTTGTTGTAGATAGAATATCCTTTCTCCCACTTACTTATTTTCCTATCCTCAAAAATTTGTGGGTTTCCTTTGAGTTAAGAAAGTCCCAAATACCTTTTATAGAAGCATCACACTCATCAACAAATGGAAGAGAAAAACAAGGAATTGCAAGCACTAAGCATGAATTCATTACATTTTTTAGGTTATCAAATGTTCTTTAATCTTCTTTGGTCCATGCAAAGGCTTCTTTCTTGGTTAAACCACTAAAATGGGTAGCAAGTTGAGAGAAACCTTTGAAAAATCTTTTATAATATCTTTTGTAATAATTAAAATGTATTGTTGATCAAAGGGTTATTGTTGATATGTGAATGAGGGGGGTTTGCATAGAACCAAGTTTGGATATTTTGTGTGCCATTTATGGGTGGTTTTATCCCATGGTTTTGTAATATTGTATGATGGTTTTATGTTTTTTATCTCCTATATATTAAGAACGTGAAGGACATTGTAATGTATTGTAAGAGTTTGATAGTTATTGAGTTACCTTTGGATCTTCATTGGTGAAACTTCTATGAGAAGATTACTCTACAAGTATATTGTAATATGTTATTGATTTCTAAATAATATATTGGGTGACTTTTGGAGTGTAGGTTTTTTCTCCTGAAAAAACTCTCCCCTCGTAAATCACAATGTTGTGGTATACATGTTATTTATGTTATTTCCCTTAAGTTTTTGAAACTATTGAAAATATGTGAGAAATTTTTTACATTACTCTCATCTTAAGGTTAGTGTAGGAAGTTTATTTGCCAGTTATCTTCCTTACAAGTGGTATCAGAGCTTGATCACCTTTGGTTTCAGTTGTGGGCTGTTGGATTTTTTAACTAATCCAAATTTGAGTGGGAGCTTCTGTAGAATATACTTTATGATCTAGTTGCAATAATTTTTGGATGACTAGTTCATTTGGGAGAATAGAGATGGGGAATTATCTAGAAATAATTTTGAAATGTAAAATCTAAAGATGGAGGATTCACTGATAGATCAATATTTATAGGAGTTTGTTGATGAAACTATCTTGAGAGCTATAGATCTAGATGAGGTTGCTAAATTTTTTGTTATGTACTGTAAAGCCAAGGGTGTAATAATATTGTGCCTTTTAAATTCTATTTTAATCAATTTCCATGAAGAAACCTCTGTAAAGAGTTTATGGAAGAAGCTTGGTGAGATGCATCAAGAAAAATATTTAGTAAATAAAATTTTATTGAGGAAGAAGCTATATTCCATGAGAATGGAGGAGGGTGGAAAAATAATAGACCAGCTAGAAGAATTCAATATGTTGGTGTCTCATTTGGCATCTGATGGTTTTGAGATGGATGAGGAGTAGAAATATCATATCTTTATTTTTTTCTCTAACTAATTTGTCATAATATCTTATTATGGCTATTGGCAGTACTTTTTTTGTTTTGATGATGGAAGATGTGGTGGTTTCTTGATTTTTGAAGAGATGAGGAGGAAGATATCCATCAGTTCCAATGAATCCCTAGTTGTTCATAGAAGACCTAAGGAAAAAGGAAAGAAGGATGAGAAGCGCAATAGATCCAAATCTCCAGGAAAGCTCAAATTTATTTGTTGGAATTGTGGTAAGACTCGACACGTCTGTAAGAACTCTAAATAAGAAAATAAGAATAAATTTGATTATGATTCTGAGTTCAAGAAGGAAGATGGTGATGCATTCATTGTAGCTTTGGCCACACATGCATGTGATGATGCATGGTTTCAATTGACGCGGGTGCATCTTTTCATTTGACCTCTAATAAAGATTGGTTTTTTTAATATGAATAATTTGATGGAGGTAAGATGTACTTGGGTGATAATTCTCATTTAAAAATTATTGGCCGCGGTAAAGTTAAAATAATGTATGTTGATGGTAGAATAATAAATATTAATGGTGTGTTTCATCTCCCTAGTCTAAAACAAAATTCTTTATCCTATGGTCAAACCAATAGATTCAGGTATGTAGACAGTTTTTTCAGATGTAAGATGCAAAATGGTGAGAGGTGCTATGGTGATTGCTAGAGGTGTTAGCATTGGTACTTTATATAAGTTGGATTCATACATTGTTGAGTGTAATATTACTTATGTGGAGACCAAATATGTGGATACTTCATTGGAGAAGGTGAGGGTTTCACCTTCAGTAGATGGCCATGGATTTATGGTAGCTAAGGGTGTTTTTTCTTATGAATCAAAGTTTCTTGTAGATAAGACTATGTTATGGCACCAAAGACTTGGCCACATTGGACAGAAGGACCTAGAAGGACCTTACAAAAAGAAAAATCTTCGTAAATTTTTGAATGATTGTAATATTGATTTTAATTTCTATGAGCATTAAATTTATGGAAAACAAAATTGTATTCAGTTTTACTCAAGATCCCATAAATCTCTTATGAGTTGGATCTTATTCATATTGTTGTGTTTGGTCCTATAGATGTTCCTTCCATTGGAAAATCACACATTATGTTTTATTTATTGATGATTATAGCAGTAGGACATGGGTATATTTTATAAAGAGTAAATCTAATTTTTTCTGTCAATTTAAAGAATAGAAATGGTTGAATCATAGGCTCGAAGGAAAATAAAATATTTGAGGACTGATAATGGATATGAGTTTTTCTCTAATGATTTTTATAGATTCTATAAAGATTGTGACATTCATAGGATGAGATAATTTTGTATTCTCCTTAGTAGAATGGAGTTGTAGAAAACATGAACATGACATTGATGGAGAAGGCTAAGAGTATGTTGAGTGGTGTTGGCCTAGAACAAATCTTTTGGGCTAAAGTTGTTTCCACTTCTTTCTACCTGGTTAGTAGGTCTCCTACATCAACTCTTGTTGATAAAATGCCTATGGAGGCATGGTTGGGTCATAAGCCTTCATTAAGACATCTTATAGTTTTTGGCTACGAGACATATGCATATGTACCAAAGGAGAAGTGAACAAGGTTGTGAAATGTATCTTCACTAGATACAGTCATGGTGTAAAAGGATACAAGCTTTGAGACCCTATTCCATTGAAGGTAATACATAGTAGAAGTGTTATTTTTAGAGAAACTAGGCCTTCTTCTATTATATTGAAGCTTTAAAAACCTAAAAAGGAAGATGTGATTCAACTACCTTTTGTGCCTGAGAAAATTGAATTAAGGCGCCTAGATAGACAAGAAGTTGAGGAGAGCTCATCTAGCTTTTAATCTTCAGAAGAGGAGGAAGAACATCTAACTCACCTTTTTCAAAGGTCTACAAGGGATAAAAAACCACCTAAAAGGTATTCTCCAGATGATTAAAGATTTATTTTTTCTTTGAATAGCGTGGATGAACCTAGATCTGTAGAAGAGGCATTAGGTATGAATGATGCAAAATCCTGAAAGATTGCAATGGATGAATAAATGGAAACTTTGAAAAAGAATGATACATGGGAACTTATACCATTTGATTAAGGACACACAAATGGGTGTTCAAGAAAAATAATGGTTCAAATGGAAGCATTAAGAAGTATAAATAAAGGTTTGTTCTGAAAGGCTACTCTTACATTGAGGGTGTTGATTATGGTGAGATATTTTCTTCTGTTGAAAAAATGACATCCATATATTTTTTCCTTCTATTACTATTTCTTATGTTTTAGAGGCTGAATTAATGGATGTGAAAACCACTTTCCTTCATGGTGATTTAGAGAAGGATATTTACATGACACAACTAGAGCACTATGTGGTGAAAGGTAAAAGTAATTTAGTTTGCAAATTGAAGAAATATTTGTATGACCTTAAGCAGAGTCCTAGGATGTGGTACCAAAAATTTGATATATATGTGTTGAGTTTTGGATTTGAGCATTCTAAATCAGATCATTTTATTTATTATAAGTTTTATAGTGATCATTTCTTGTGCATTGCGTTATATGTTGATGATATTGTATTCATTAGTAAAGGGAAAGGTTTGATTTAAAAACTAAAGTCTCGACTTGCTAATAAATTTGAGATGAAAGATCTTGGTGCAAATAAAAACATTCTTGGGATGTAAATTAAAATAGATAGAGTTAACATAAAGCTATAGCTAGGCCAAAGTAAGTATGTGAACTCATTTTTATAGAGATTCAACATGCAAGATTGTAGACCATTATGTGTTCCTTTTATAGTTGAAACAATGTTGTCTATTTTAGATTGTTCTACATATCTATTAGAGATGGAAGACATGAGGCAAGTTCCTTAATAGAGTTTGATTGGAAATTTGATATATGCTATGGTTTGTACTTGGCTAGACATTTTGGCAGTAGTAGCAATTCTTTCCAGATGTGTGTTTAGTCTTGGAGGAGTTCATTGGGATGCAATTAAAAGAATCTTAAACAAAAACCTTTGAGTATTCTTTGTGTTATCTTGGTAGTATGATAGGATATTAAATTTCCCTTGATATTCATAGTTATGTGAATTCAAATTAGGCATGTGATGTTGATAGTTGAAGATCCACTAGTGATTATATGCTTAATTTATTTGGTGGTACAATTAGTTGGATGACTAGGCAACAGGCTATAGTCACTTTGTCCACTATTGAAGAAGAGTATATGGAAGCTACTCATGCTTGTAAAGAATCCATTTGGAATCGACATTCCTGGGTGGAGGAATTGATCAAGTCTTATTTTGAAAAATATACTCACCTCTATTCTATTGGGAAACCATGCATTATTTGATGTGTTTGATTATATCTTCTTTCATGTCCATTTCTAAGAAAACCTCTCCTAAATTTTTCTATATTTTTATAATACCCTTTCTGACCAGCCAAAGGTGTATCATAAAAATCTCTTAATATGTTTCCTTAACTTTGGATCCTGGTACTAAGTATGTCTTGTTCTTATAATGGATCAACCTATCAACAATATTGTACCTATCATCTTCCATTATCTCATCCAAAATGGTAGAGGAAAATGAATCCTTAGAATATTTTGAGATTATGGAGATTTTCCAATTAGTGGTAATAGTGGAAAAACAACACAAAGAAGACTTCCAAGAAAGTGCATCAACAATCACATTTTTCTTCCCTTTAACATACTCAACCTCAAAATCATATGCTTTCAATTTACTTATACATTTTTGTTGATGATCATTCAAATCATTTTGGTTCAAAAATAATTTAATACTATTGGGATTAGTATTTACCATAAATTTCCCACATGCAAGATATTGCCTTAACTTATCGCTTGTGTATGCATAATTACCCACATTTCTTTGTCATGGATAGAGTATCCTTTCTCCAACTTACTTGGTTTTATACTCTCAAAATCTATTGGTTGTCTCAATATCACACTCAACAAAATATGAAAGAGAAAAATAAGAGATTGCAAGCATTGGGCATGAATTCATTACCTTTTTGAGCTTATAAAATGTTCTTTGAGCTTCTTCGGTCCATGCAAAGGCTCCTTTTATTGGTTAAATTAGTAAAAGAGGAATAAAGTTGAGAGAAACCTTTGAAAAATTGTGTATAACAACTACAAATCTAATATGATAACTACACAATCCAAATAAACCTCTTAATTGAGTAAGATTGGTTTGTGGGGAGCAATCTAAGATTTCCTAAATCTTTTATTTGTCATCCTACACTCCTTGTGAGCTTGTGACATGTCCCAAGTATAAAATTTGAGTAATCCCAAACTCGCCTTTTGATAACTTGACATAGAAGAATTTCTGCTCTAAAGTGTCCAAAATTGTATCCAAGTGTTTTAAGTGCTCTTTCTATGTCTTAATCTAAATCAAAATATCATCAAAGAGTGCTAAAATAATTCTTGATTTGTCTACTAAATACCTTACTCATGCAAGATTTGAAATTCACTGGTCTACTTGTGAGGAAAAATTGCATGACGAAAAATTCAAAATGACCATAATGAAACCAAAAATTATTAAAATAACATATGATATGAAGGTTGACAAGGGCATACAGGGGAGGGAGATCTAACCTATCATAACCATTTTGAAACTTTTTCAATTGTTCGCCATTCTCAAGAAAATTGTTAATAAAGCTTTGGTAATTTCTTGAGTTTTTGTTTACAACTTTCATCCTTGAATTCTCCAAACCACAACCTCCACTATCATTTGTGGAGAAACATTAAATTCCAAAATTCCAATCTTGACCCTACCGCTAGCCCAGGAATTTGTAAATTTTTAAGTAAGGGTATCATTATACCCCTGCATCAACATATAGAAAGGGGCTAAGCTAGTAGCAAAAAACAAGTCCCAAAGTTCAACATTCTTCCTCAAAACCTCATAGTTAACCGACTCAAGAATTTATGAGGCCCCCCATAACTACAACCTTTCTTCTATTTCTCCAAATACTAATGTTCCAAAAAAGAAATATTATGTCAAAAGTGATAGAAAGCAAACTCCAAATAGAAATCTCATAGGTTAAAAAATACTTGTGTGGGAAGAAAAGGATTATCATTTCATTATTCAGGGAAATAATTACTTTCTTAGGGAAATAAAATATCATTGTATTGTGAAGATCTGGAAAATAAGTAATACACATGCCAAATTTATAATCCACAATCTTGATTTCCTTTTTCACACAGGAAATCCATATGTACAAAAAATTAATAAATGGAAAAGGGGTCCCCTTATTAGGATCATCAAGTTGTGAATTAATTGGGATGAGGGCAATACTCATATCATTGTAAATGAAAGTACAAACCTTATCTTTATAATAACTCCTATACCTTACTTTTCCATTAATGACATTTAGAAACCACTTGAACCAAATAATCCTCTAGATCCATCTCAACATACACATATGATGTACAATAATCCACCTCATCAAGATAAATTTATTAAATATTTTCATAATGTAAATATTATGCTTACCTAACTTCATTTGAAATAATTTTTTTAATGTTTAGTGGGACAGATTCTTTCTTCCAACAACTCCAAATTTGAATATTAAGCCCTTCATTAGCAATGAAGTTTGAAACTTGATTCCCTTCCTAGTAGATATGTTGAACTTTGAATTGTATAAATCCCTTAAGGATTATTAGGCTCTCACCCATTAGAGATATGATCTTCCATGGACCTATAATTTTTTCTTTAAAGATATCAACTATCAAATTAGAGTCACCTTCAACAACAACCCAGCTAAAACCCAACTCCTTAGCAAGATTTATTTCCCTCAAGGCAATAGTCGCTTCAGCAAAATTATTAGATTTGATACCTAGATTCATAGAAGTATATTCAATAAGCCTTCATTTATGATCCATGAGAATAGCACCAGCACTACCTTGTATAGGGTTTCCCTTAAAGAAGTCATCAAAATTGCACTTTATCCATCCTTTATCGGGAGGTATCCATTGCATATTAATTCTACTAAAATTTCTTGACCAATTGATATTATTCATGTTTTGGGTAAGACACAAGATTTTTTTAAGCCTCCTCTCTTATAGGTTAGGCACCGTATTTTTGTAGGCTGCAAAGGATGTAGCATTAATATTCTATATTATTCTATGTTTAATGGTCATAAAGACCCCCTTACTTGGTTTTGAAATATCTTTGAATATTCTATTGTTACGCTCCTTCCAGAGACCGCAAGTGACCATCAGAGTTATTTGTCTACATAGTTCTCTTATAACATCTTTTAGGGGAAATAATTTCCAGGAATCAATGTGATGACATATAACTAATTGAATGTTTGAAGATGTTAAGTTGATGATTGTGCAAGGAATTAAATAAGTTAATGTATTCTATTGCCATTGATGTCAACTTGATATAATCTGTATGGTCATTATAATACTGCCAAAGACTTCAAAGAACTAATGAATCAAAGGCTATGCTATCAGTAATGCATATAAGTCAACTATTCACTAAGTGACTACATACACCGATGGAGTGCACCCAATGGTCAGTGTAAAAGAATAAAGTCACAGTGTTTCCCAATGAGGAAATGCACAGCATTACTGACGAGCAGAGCTACAGTGTTGCCCGATGAGAAAAATACCAAGTAACCCGACAGACAGAATTTCAGTGTTGCTTGACGGAAAAGACAAGGACGGAGATCCCAATGAAAACTAAAGTCACACCAATGGAAAAGACAGTTATCACCGATGACTAACTAAAGTGTTGACTGATAGAACATAGAGTTCAGAAAATGAAAAAATGCTTAGCTGTCAAGAAGCTAAATATAGAATTAACAGATACTTATCATTGTTTTAATCATCCAGATAAAGCCGGAGATAAGTAATTGATTTAAAGCTACTTTGTCCAATTGGCAAGAAGATCTCTATGAGATTAGACTGGAGATTTTCTTTAAATTTGTTGGCAAAGATTGTTGAGCATGCCAAGATCAAGAAAGCCAAGAAAAGAGGAAATCAGGTCTATAAGAGACAAACTCAATTCATTATGAATTGTGGGTGTGTGGGGTGAACAAGAGAAGAGGAGAGATGCTAAAGAAAATCTGAAGGGGAAGAAAGTCTTCATTCAGTCCTGATCAACAAGCTAAAGGAAGAGCTACATTTTGTAGACACCGAAAAATAGTGAGACAAGCATCACAGAGAATAATAAGTGTGGAGAAAAGGTATATATTTGATTATATTGATCAGTGAAGTAATGGACCTAAAATAGATCTGAAAATCTACAATTGAATTATATATATGAATAGATCATTAGTGTTTTAGTTTAACCATTGAAGCATATAAGCCTCTTAACCGAGCAGGACTTAAAAATCTTTTTCAATTGAGATACACCCCAAGGAGTATCAAAAAGTTTGATCACAAAAGTAGCATTGGATATGCCTAATACCTATTGACAGGCCAAGAGAGTTTGATTAAGGATGGTAGCATTAGATGCCAGATACTAGTTGACAAACTATTTCTAAATCCTCTAACAAGGTCACACCTAACAATTTATTTGTAAACTTTAAAAGGGTTGGCTCTAAACAGGGCTCACTTCAGAAGAGTGAAAATTTGGGGTACCGGTCCCAGTGGTTTTTCACTTAACATGGTTTCCATGTTAAAAATCCATGTGTCATGTGTGTATGATTCATTTCTTTACTGATTTGTATCTTACATAGTTAATTCTGGATTGATCAGTATACTTTGCATATTTACTGTATTTCAATAAATAGATGACTACTTATCGGTAAACATACAGAAGAAGGTTTGACAGAGCAATCCGACATGTAGTAAATTAATATAATTATTTCATGGCATTCATCTTGTAGGACAGAAGATAACTTGAGACATAATTTGTGGTTATAAGTTTGAAGGGTTGATTTAAGGATTAATTTTTGAGGCCACTGATTCACCCCCCCCCCCCCCCCCCCTCTCAGTTATTACTAACAATTAGTATCAGAGCTTGTGTTCTTAGGAAGGAAGGTTTCAAGACCTAAGCTAAAGATCACAAGATGTACAGACAAGATTTGCCCAAGTTGAACAAAGACAATTTTGCTTCATGGCAGAGTAAAATAAGACTCCACTTATCAGGTATTGGTAACGATGTTACTCAATACTTAGATACTGAATATGTGTTTCCCATAGGAGCACCAATAGTTGAACAAATGAGAGAGAAGCATGAACACAATGGCATGATGATAGAACTTGCTTCCTCACTCTCTGATGCTGAATTTGAAGATATCAAAACCTGCACAACTGCAAAGTAGATGTGGGACAAATTGAAGCTTGTACATGGTGGTAACAAAAATGTTTTGAGAGCCAAGGTAGAAATCCTTAGAGGAAAGTTTGATGATCTCAAAATGAAAAATGGTGAGAACATCACTCAGTACAACACAAGAATCAAAGAGGTATTCAATGCTATCCAAGGAGTTGGAGGTGTACTAGAAGAAGATACAGTGGTAAGTAAAATTCTAAGAACCTTACTACCTGTAATACCCCAAAATTGGCACCTAATAACTTAATCAATTTTGGTGCATTTTCTTATCTTCGAAGTCCTATTTTACTAGGCAAATTCTTCTAATTGACTTTAATCGACTGAGTTTCAAATGCA
>MU226779.1:3397765-3420694 GCA_018584345.1 Thuja plicata | reverse complement strand
CTATCAAGGTCAGATAGACAAGATAGAAAAAGCTAAAATGGAGATCAGTAAGATAAGGATCAGGCAGACTCAGTTGAGAAATGCACTTGCGCCCTCCTTAGCAGTTCTGGATGAGAACATTAAATAGTGATGCAACCATTGCTACCTATGATCAAGGACCCAACATAGATTTGAAAAAGATGGAAAAGCTCACATATGCCTTATGTGCCCATCTACAAACAATTGATGCACTAAAGGCATTCTGGCAGCAAGAGATGAAGAATCTATAGATAGCCTATAAAGATGTATACATGGAGTAAGTATATAGAGACTTACAATTTTGACACCTTTGTCATTAATGTCAAAGGGGGAGTAATGTATGAGGAATAGTGTATATATATATGCAAAGAAATATATAGTATATGTTAAGAAAAGAGAATATATAGTTTTTGGTGTTAGTCGATTTTGAGTAACTTGGCCACATTCCATTGTTTCCTTTAATGAAAAAGGGGGAGATTGTTGGAAAGTTGACTCCCAGGGAGTATATGACTTATTTTTTGTTTTCATTATGGCAACCAAGTCATATGAAGTTTTGACAGCAAACTTAGTAGTGAAAATTGACTAAGTATAGAAGACAATACAGAACAGAGATACACAAATGATCAGAGCACCAGTGCACATGTGTATGGTAGATTTAGACTAAGAACCTTTAGACATAAGCTCTATGATATGTTTTTATGCTTACCCTATACACACATAGTATGGAATGTTAGTACGGATAAGTTACAGAAAGAACAAGTACACCAGCAGTTCAGAATACAGAGTATGGAGCTGACTTCAGGTTTTGATTAGCGTGTAATCTTTTGTTATGTAAAGGCTAAGCACTTATTGTAGTAAGTTTGTAACCATGTATTAAACATTTTTGTAAACACACTTAAGCCAATTTGTTTGGAAGCGTTGTGTATGTTTTTTTTGGGCTGACTAAGGTCTTGTTTATAGTTGCGTCTATTCAGGCATAAACATATATATATGCAATGAAAAGATATATTTGAAGTGTCAAAGAAATATGCAGAGCAGAGCAATGTAAATATGTCAGCATTAGATAGAGCCCTTAAAGAAGATAAGAGCATAAGTGCATAACTAGAACTGATCAGACGTCTATGTCATATACAGCAGATCATTTTTGGATATAGTGCATATCTATTCTCAAGAGGTTGTAGCCTTCTTTCTCATTGAGCAGTGAGCTCTTGGACAGTAAGTCCTCACCCCTAAAAGGGGTGTTTGTAAAAGACTCCTAATAGGGTCAGGCCTTTAACCAGGTCATTTTACTTTCATTGTAAAGACTACTCCTAACAGGCAAAGGAACTTTAACAGGTTCATTATACTAGTGCAATATTTGTCGGTACTAATTCCCACCAGGGTTTTCCTCTAATCAAGGTTTTCCCATAATCATATTATGTGTTTTTTGATCTTGTGTTAAGCTTCAAGTGATATATAAATGATTTATGTTTAAATTTTCTTAAATAGAATAATTAGTTAAACACTGATTCACCCCCCCCCCCTCTCAGTGTTTCCAACAAGACCAAGGTAACAAATGTGTTGTAACAATGTGTCGAGCCAGAGTTGTCTTGCAAGGAGTACCATCCTCATCTAATGTATCTGCCAATCCTAATGCAAACTTAGATCTACAGCCAAGCATAGTGGATCAACTAAAGCACACACCTACCTAGATCTCCATGCTTGACCTATTGCGCATATTTCCGCAGCATAAGCTGGCACTTGACCAAGCCCTTCAGAATGTAGTTATCCCAAGGGACATAACACTTGAGAGCTTCCAAACAATGGTTAAACATATAGCTGATAAAAAACATGCCACATTCATAGACCATGGTGTGCCACTGCATAAACCCTTACATAATGATCCTTTTCACTTACTTGTCCAGGCCCACAATAGCACTATCCGTAGGGTCCTTCTTGATGGTGGAGCTGGGTTAAACATTTGTACTCTAAATTTGATCAAGAAACTCGGATATTTAGAATCAAGCATTGATGTCATGAGGAGGATAAATATTAGAGCTTATGAGGAAGAGGAAAGGTCCTCTAAAGGTATTATCATTCTACGTGTATGTATTGGTTCAATGGTCAAGAACACCCCCTTCTAGATC
Organism: Thuja plicata; assembly: GCA_018584345.1. Taxonomy (NCBI): domain Eukaryota; kingdom Viridiplantae; phylum Streptophyta; class Pinopsida; order Cupressales; family Cupressaceae; genus Thuja; species Thuja plicata. The sequence continues at coordinate 3,418,550 of MU226779.1, read as the reverse complement.
CTAGATCTTGAGTTGGGATACAACATGTTACTAGGGAGACCATAGATACATGAAATTCAAGTCGTACCCTCGACATACCAACAATGCATCGAGTTCCCACACCAGGGAGAATAAATAATCATAGAGGGAGATCCCCAACCTTTCCAATACTGTAACCCGGTCCAAATTGGCATAGACAACCAAGTACCTTTAAACCAAGATGCAAGTATCCCCTCCTCTTTAGATTCAAATCCTAAGGATGTCACATGGAAAGCGAGCAAGATATCCATTACCGACAAGGGCTATGGTGAGTACATATATGTAGAGGCTTTCACCATCACACACATGCCTCAAAGCCTGAGAACTTATGGCATGCCACAACCTATTATTATAATAGAAACTTCGCAGCCTATTCTATTCAGATGTCCACCCACAACCTTTGTCAGATGGGGAGACATAACGAAAGAAAATCCATTTGAACAAGATATTAGTACATGGTTATACCAAGACCCACAAGAGACAATTCAACAAACCCTACCCCTGTTGAATTATGGTAATGGTTAAACAATGTTACAAAGATTCAGGTATGATGGTACAACTGGCCTGGGGGCAAGACAACAAGGCATAATGGAATTGTCTCTCCTAACAACCCAGAGAAACAAGAGAGGGTTAGGCTATGGGAAACAAAGAGCCGGTCCTATAATCCAAGACATCCAAGTTGATCAGGAACAAATAGCATAGATGCACCAGGGGCACAACACAAAACATGTCTTGATAAGCAACATACTAGCATAGTTGTTGCCCGCCGAAGAGGGAACCATAACAAACAATGATAACAAAGGAAGTGAGACATCTGACGAGCATTCTATCAAGACTGACTCCCATGAGTATGAGTGGAGATCCCTTCACGACTCTAAACTGTCAATCCTAGATTATTCCCCTTGGTCAAACACTATCATAAACCTGGAAGACTTATTTGACCAAATATCCATTTCTGAACAACCCTACATAGATAAGCATGTCATTTATCATTCCTCAGGCGGTGCATCCACATCATAGTCTAGTATTTTAGGAACCATATTTGTAGTCCCTTTCAATCAAATAGAGTCAAACAACCACGAAAATATCTGTCTGGTACACCCAGAGCTAATAGAGTGGGATCAACAAGGACTGCCTGATTTAGATGTTTGCAAGAATGATGAGGCTATTGCTAATTTTATGGGACTTAGGGAAGGCATGCCATCAGGATACCACAAGGCAGGCTTCTCCATTGACCTTGACAGAGTGGCATATTTTGGGGAGGCGGCTCCTCTTTCTAGTCCACAAAAGAAAAAAGAAAAAAAATATGATAAAAAGCTAAAACAAGACGTATCTTCTAGTGAAAACCTCACTGAGGCACTAGAAGATGGAAAGAAGAAAATCCTCCCCTTGATAGAGGAGAAATCGATATTACTAGCAGAAGAAATAGAGGAATTCAATTTGGGAGATGACAAGAACCCAAAGAACATATACTTGGCAAAATCACTCACCCCTGAGGAGAGAGAACAGTTCATCAGTTTCTTCAAAGCAAGGATGATCAATTTTGCATGGTCTGACTCAGATATGCAAGGGTTAGATCCAGAGCTAGTACTACACCATCCTCTGTTGCTATCCAACGCCAAACCTATCAAGCAAAAGCTGAGAAAGATGCATCCACATGTTGCATTGCTAGTCAAGGCAGAGTTGAGAAATCTCTTGGATGCCAAATTCATAAGACCAATACCATACGTAGACTGGATATCTAACTTGGTACCAGTTACAAAGCATAGTGGTCAGATACAGATTTGCACAGACTTCAGAGATCTCAACATAGCTTGTCCCAAAGATGATTTTCCCTTGCCTAACATTGATATGATAGTGGATCTAACTATTGGGCATCAAATGCTATCACTTATGGATTTCTTTTTAGGGTATAATCAGATAAGGATCACACCAAAGGACCAACACGAAACAACTTTCACATGTCCTTGGGGCACATATTGTTGGAATGTCATACCGTTTGGTCTAAAGAATGTCAGAGCAACATATCAAAGGGCCATGACAACTATCTTTCATGATCTCATCCACAAAACAATGGAAGACTATGTGGATGACATACTAGCCAAGTCAATGCTTTGCAAGGATCATCTACAAGTATTGAGACCAATCTTTGACAGAATGTAGGAATACAAAATCTGTTTAAACCCAAAGAAATGTGCATTTGGTTTCACAACAGCAAAGCTATGTTAGGAATAAGGTGTCTCAACCTTGTATATTTCCTTACATTTGATATTTTCCAAATGTCGGCACTTTGAACAATGTGTAAGGTAATCATGACTGAAACGGTTATGACGGATTCCTATGATGGTCATTAATATTTGTAAGAGCTACTTGTGGAAGATTTGATGATGGGTGAAGACATGCAAGACATGTGGCAACTGATCATGTTGAGTACTTTACACTTTTTTGCAACTGTGGGGTTCAGGACATCGGCCCAAAAAAAAATTTGGGTTCCTATTTTCTCAGAGAATGGTAAAACCCTAATACGGTTGTCTTTGGAAGTTGCCCTAAAAAGGGAAGCACATGATATAAGCATTTTTTAGGGTTGCAAATCTGAGTGAGAAGTTAGTGTATTGTTGGAATGTTTTTATGTTGTCGAATTTGTCTTCAAGTGTCAATTATATCCTAAAAGAACTTGCATTGCAAGTGTATTGTAAATATTAATAGTTTTGATTAATACATTGTGCAGGTTTTGGAGTGTTGGGGTTTTTTACCGAAAGGTTTTCCCCAGTGTAAATCATTAGGTCATTCTCATTTTTTCTATGTATGCATGTTATTGTATTATCATTCTATAATTGCTAAGGGTTAAGTATGAATTTGCACGATCCTCTTCTCGGGAGTTTAGTGTAGGGAATTATTTTTTGCACAGTTTAATTTCCTTTCAGTTGGTATTAGAGCCTGACTAGTTTTGGTTCTATTTGTTAGGGTATGGGTTTTTTGAGATAATCTCCAGTTCAGTGGGAGTATTGTTGTAGAGTATTCATAACCTTATTGCAAGAAGAGATGGCAGGTTCTTCATACAGTAGAATGGAGGTGGAAAAGTTCAATGGCACAAACTTTGAGTTGTGGAAACTCAAGATGGAAGACATGCTCGTAGACCATGATGTATGGGAGGTGGTTGATAATGATATCAAACTAGTAAACATGCCTCAAGCACATAGGGATCTCAAGGATTGGAAAGCTAAGGGTCTCATTAGACTCTGTCTAGCAGATTTTGTTCTCCTGAATGTTCTCGATGAGAAGGCTGCAAACAAATTGTGGACATGGCTTGGGTCTATGTATCAGACCAAGTCCTTGGTGAACAAATTGTTCCTAAGAAATAAGTTGTATTCTTTGAGAATGGAGGAAGGAGAATCCATTGCAGATCACCTGAACGTGTTTAACATGCTGATTGCACAGTTGATATCAACTGGTGTCAAGTTAGAGGAGGAGGATTGATGTATGACCCTGATATGTTCCTTACTAGATTCATGGGACCATCTTGTGATGGCCCTTGGGAGTACTATTGTCGCTTTCCAAATGGATTATGTGGTGTCTTCATTGTTATCTAAAGAGATGTGAAGAAATATTTCTAATTCAACCAAGGAAGCCCTTGTTGTTCGTGGTAGATCCAAAGACAGAGGAAAGAAAAATAAAAATAAGTCTGAAAAGGGTAGATCCAAATCTCGTGGGAAATCTAAGACTCCCAGAAATTCTAAGGTAACATGTTGGAACTGTGGTAAGACTGGGAACTTCCGTAAGGACTGCAAAGAGCCAAAGAAGAAGAAGAAAAGCCCAGATTCAGATTCTAAAAAATCTCAAGAAGATGGTGATGCTTTTGTCACAGCCTTGGCCACTCATGCATCTAATGATGTGTGGCTAATTAACTCAGGTGCTTATTTTCACATGACCTCTATCAAATTTGGTTCTCAAAGTATGAGGATTTTGATGTTGGAAAGGTGTGCCTAGGTGATGATTCTCACCTAGAGATAGTTGGACGAGGAAGAGTCACTATCAGATTCCCTAATGGATGAGTAAAGGGGATCAATGGGGTAATGCACATCCTGGGTTTGGCACGAAACCTATTATCTGTAAGTATGTTGAATGATGCAGGTGTGCAAGTTATTTTTTCAAAAGATGGATGCAAGATTATTAGAGGAGCTATAGTGCTCGCCAAAGGTACTAGGAGAGGTACCTTGTTTCAGTTGGATGCTTTCACTTCACAGTGAAATAGTTCTTCTGTCTCAAGGAAGAGAGCAACAGTCACTTCATCTCCACCATTTGAACCAGCAATGAAGAAGTCTATGGTAATGGGTTCTGATGGTAGTGCAACAAGTGTATCTAAGGGTGCTAACACTTTGGAAGGCAAACTTCCTGCAGAAAAGACAATGTTATGGCATATGAGATTTGGCCACATTGGTGAGAAGGGTCTCAAAACCCTGAAAAATAAAAACCTCATTGAGGGGTTAAATGATTGTAGTCTCGAGTTCAACTTCTGCGAACACTGTGTTTATGGTAAGCAAAATTGTGTTCAATTTTACTCCATTTCTCACAAGTCTTCTAGTATTTTGGATCTTATCCATTCAGATGTGTTTGGCCCTGTTAAAGTTCCTTCACTCTCCAAATCTGTATATTTTGTATCTTTTATAGATGATTACAGTAGAAGGACATGGATTTATTTCCTTAAAAGAAAGACACAAGTTTTCAGTCGGTTCAATGAATTTAAAGCTCTCATAGAGAATCAGACTGGTAAAAGAATTAAGTGTGTGAGAACTAACAATGGTGGTGAGTTTTGTTTGGAAGATTTTGAACAGTTCTATAAAGAATGAGGGATTGAGAGGCATAAGACAACCCCTTATATCCCACAGAAAAATGGACTTGCAGAAAGAATGAACATGACACTGATGGAGAAGGCTAGGAGTATGCTTAGTGGAGCTGGCCTCGAACAAAGGTTTTGGGCTAAAGCTATGGTCACTACTTGCTATCTGGTTAACAGATCTCCTACATTAGCTCTTTTTGGTAAGACACCTATGGAGGTGTGGTCTATTAAGAAACCTTCAGTTAGACATCTTTATATTTTTGGTTGTGAAGCTTATGCACATGTGCCTAAGGAGAGAAGATCTAAGTTGGAAAATAAGGCTATAAAATGTATCTTCATCGGCTACAATGTTGGTGTGAAAGGATAAAATCTTTGGGATCCTGTGATTGGTAAGGTGTTGTTTAGAAGAAATGTTATTTTTAGAGAGCTAACACCTTCTCCTATTGTGCTACAGCCAGATGAAAAAGAAATGAAAGAAGATGTTGTTCAATTTCCTCCTACCCCTGAGAAGACTGAATAGAGAGACCGTGATGGATCTGAAGATGAGGAGAGCTCTAGTAGCTTTGAAAATTTAGAAGAAGAGGTAGAACAACCTTAACCTCAACCCTTGAGGAGATCCACAAGAGAAAGAAAGCAACCAGAGAGGTTTGGATTTTCTATGTTATATTCCAGTTGTGCTTATGCCTTGATTACAAACACTAATGAGCCTAGATCTGTGAAAGAGGCTATAGGTATGGAAGATGCAGGTTCCTAGATTGAGGCCATGGATGATGAGATGATTTCATTGGAGAATAACAAAACTTGGGACCTAGTACCTTTTCCTAAAGGACGAAAACATGTTGGAAGCAAATGGGTGTTTAAGAAGAAATTCTTTGTAGATGGCAGTGTTGAGAGGTATAAGGCTAGATTGGTTGCAAAGGGGTATTCACAGGTGGAGGGAATTGGTTATGGTGAAATATTCTCTCCTGTTTCAAAGCTTACATCCATTAGATTTCTATTATCTCTAGCAACATCGTATGATTTATAGGTAGAACAGATGGATGTGAAGACAACTTTCCTTCATGGTGATTTGGAGGAAGAGATCTATATGTCATAGCCTAAGTACTATATTTAGAAAGGTAAAGAGTCTTTGGTTTGTAGATTAAAGAAGTCTCTGTATGGTTTGAAACAATCTCCTAGGATGTGGTACCTTAAATTTGATGCCTTTGTGTTGTCGATTGGTTTTTTGAGATTGAAATCAGATCAGTGTGTTTATTTCAAAGTTGACAATGATCACCTTCTTATTATTGCATTATATGTTGATGATATGTTGTTGATTGGGAAGGGTATGGGTATGATTTTTGATTTGAAGTCTCAGTTCTCAGCATAGTTTGAGATGAAAGATCTAGGGGTAGCCAGGTATATTCTGGGTATGGAAATCAGCAGAGATAGGTCTAACAGAAAACTTTGGTTGAGTCAGAGTAATTATGTGAAGTTTGTGTTGGAAAAGTTTAGCATGGCAGATTGCAGACCATTGTGTATTCCTGTTTCTACAGGAACAAAGTTATCTATGGATGATTGTCTAAAATATCCTAGTGAGGTGGAGGACATGAGAAAAGTACCTTATGCGAGTGTAGTTGGAAGCCTTATGTATGCTATGGTCTGTACTAGACCAGAAATTGCCCAAGCAGTGGGAAACCTGAGTCAGTTTATGGCTAAACCTAGATGGGTACATTGGGATGCAATTAAGAGAGTGTTCAGATATTTGAAGGGTACATCAGAGTATTCCATATGCTATCATGGAAACTCTTCTGGAGCTCCACAATTAGTTTGTATTCATGGGTTTGTGGATTCAGATTGGGTAGGTGACATTGACAACAAGAGATCCACCATTGCCTATGTGTTCACTATGTTTGGTGGTGCCATCAGTTGGATAAGTAAGCAACAACCTGTGGTCACTTTATCCATGATAGAAGTAGAGTACATGGCATCTACTCATGCTTATAAGGAAGCCATTTGGCTTAGGAGACTGTGTTCGTATGTTGGTGTTGATGCAGGACAGATTACAATTTGTTGCGACAATCAAAGTGCTATTTGCCTTGCAAAGAATCCAACTTTCCATGCCAGAACAAAGCACATTGATGTGCAGTTTCACTTTGTGAGAGATATGGTAGAGGATGGAAAGGTAATTTTGGAGAAGGTAGATACAGTAAAGAATGTTGCGGATGCATTGACAAAACCTGTGGGCACAGCGAAGTTTAGATGGTGTTCAGAGTCTATGGGCCTCTCGGCCTATAGAAATTAAATCATGTTATTTCCTTTGGCTCTTACAAGGTGTTTGACAAGTGGGAGAATGCTAGGAATAAGGTGTCTCAACCTTGTATATTTCCTTACATTTGATATTTTCCAAATGTCGGCACTTTGGACAATGTGTAAGGTAATCATGACTGAAATGGTTATGACGGATTCCTATGATGGTCATTAATATTTGTAAGAGCTAATTGTGGAAGATTTGATGATGGGTGAAGACATGTAAGACATGTGGCAACTGATCATGTTGAGTACCGTACACTCTTCTACAATCGTGGGGTTTAGGGCATCACCCCAAAAAAAAATTTGGGTTCCTATTTTCTCAGAGAATGGTAAAACCCTAATATGGTTGTCTTTGGAAGTTGCCCTAAAAAGGGAAGCGCATGATATAAGCATTTTTTAGGGTTGTAAATCTGAGTGAGAAGTTAGTGTATTTTTGGAACATTTTTATGTTGTCAAATTTTTCTTCAAGTGTCGATTATCTCCTGAAAGAACTTGCATTGCAAGTGTATTGTAAACAATAATAGTTTTGATTAATACATTGTGTAGGTTTTGGAGTGCTGGGGTTTTTTACCAAAAAATTTTCCCCAGGGTAAATCATTATGTCATTCTCATTTTTTCTATGTATGCATGTTATTGTATTATCATTTTGTAATTGCTAAGGGTTAAATATGAATTTGCACGATCCTCTTCTTGGGAGTTTAGCGTAGGGACTATTTTCCTCACACTTAGTTTCTTTCAAGCTACTGGGGTTCATAGTGTCACATAGAAGCATCGAAGTAGACCCAGAGAAATTCAAGGCAATATTGGACATGCCTCGACCATTGATCCTGAGGAAACTAAGAGGGTTACAAGGAAGGCTCCAATCAATCGGGCATTTCATAGCTCAGCTAGCAGACAAGTGCCACCCATTCCAACATCTACTGCACAAAGACATCAAATTCATATGGATAGAGAAATGCGAACAAGTATTCCAAATATTCAAAGACTACCTCCTCAAGTCTCCTATATTGGTGCCACCAATCCAAGGTATACCATTGCTTCAGTATATCTTAGCAACGAAATCATCATTAGGTGTACTCTTGGCACAACATGATGACATAGGTAAATAAAGGGCCATCTACTATCTAAGCAGAACCAATATTGGTAGGATATGAGCTCAACTATACACCAATTAAAAATTCATGCCTTGCAGTTGTCTTTGCTTCCTAGAAGCTGAGACATTATATGTTGAGTCACCAAACAAATTTGATTGCATATATTGATCCTTTAAAGTACCTCCTAAGCAAAGCAACGCTCACCGAATGACTTGCGAAGTGGGTAATGATCTTAAGTGAGTTTGACATTGAGTACATAGACAGAAAGGTTGTCAAAGGGCAAGTGATCATAGACAAACTAGCAGAGGCACCCATTCAGGACCATCATCCTATTATTTCCAACTTTCCTGATGAATCTATTATGACACTACAACCAGCGATCGAGGTATGGAAACTATATTTTAAAGGATCGTGCATGAACCATGGTGTAGAGGTAGGAATAGTTCTTGTCACTCCAGATAATGATACAATTCCAAAATCTTTCAGACTCAACTTCCCATGCACAAACAACATAGCATAATTTGAAGCACTGATCATCGGTTTAAAGATAGCAATTTAATGGAGAATCAAGAACCTTAAGGTCTTTCAGGATTCGTAGTTGGTCATTAGTCAAGTCAATAATGATTATACGACCAAATATGAGAAGCTAATACCATACAGATCACAGATGGAAACATTATGCACCAAATTCCATTACATCTTCTTTGAGAAAATCCCACAAGCACAGAACAAAGTGGCAAACGCAATGGCTACCATAGCATCATTGATCGATATGCCAGGAAATGAAACAAGATTCTATTTTCTAGTAGAGAAACTGTTGGTGCCATCACATGAAGAATCCATCACAGAATCAACATGTGTCCTTGTTGGTCCTGAATCCCCATGGTACCAAGATGTATACAAATACCTCAAAAATAGTGTCTTACCTCTCAACTTGTCTAGAAACCATAGAAAGTCCCTAATCTGCCAAGCCTATAGGTATACCATCCTCTCAACTACTTTATATATACAAAGTCTAGATGGAACGCTACTACGATGTCTCACTTCCATGGAATCCCAGAGAGCTCTATACAAGATACATGAAGGAATTTGTGGAACCCACGGAGGTGGCAACAGCTTAGCTAAGAAGATCATCTGCATGGGATACTATTGGCCCACAATAGAGACAGATGCACACAAATATGTACAAAGGTGTAGACAGTGTCAGATTCATGGAGACCTCATCCATGCGCCAGTCTAAGAACTAAATCCTATCACATCACCATTGCCATTTTCTATGTGGGGATTTGACCTAGTGGGAAAAATTACACCTTCTTCAGCAAATGGACACAAATAGATCATAGCCACAACAAATTACTTCACTAAGTGGGTGGAAGCAATTCCCCTCACATTACCGGAAAGAAAATATCAATGTTCATACTTAACCACATCATCTGTCAATACAGGATTCCTCAAACCATCCTGACAAATCACGGTACACCTTTCCAAAACAAAGATGTCAAATAGCTATGTGAGCAGTTCCATATCAAACAAGGGTTCTCTTTGTTAGTAATAACTGAGAGGGGGGTGAGATAGTGGCCTCAATATTTATCCTTCAACTATTTACCACCAATAAAATAAACCTCAGATTATTAAGTCCCTACAAGATGTATGCCATGAAATACTAATAATGATTTAACTGTCTATCAGTTTTCCTTGTCTGTCCTTATTCTCCTTGATTACCGACAAGCAGTAAAACTATTTACCAAAACTCAGTAAATAAGCAGAGCATACCAATCCATCTAGAAATGCATATGTGAAACGTAAAATAGTAAAGTAATAAACCATACACACATAACACATAGATTTTAACATGGAAACCCTATTAAGGGAAAAACCACTGGGACCGGTAGCCCAAATTTTCACTCTTCTAAAGTGAGCCCTATTAGGAGACAACCTTGTTAAAGGTTACAAATACACTGTTAAGTGCGACCTTGTTAGAGGATTTTATACATAGAGGTTGTCACTTAGTGTTGGGCATCTATTGCTACCATCCTTAAATTAGCCTCCTTCTTAGACTCTCAATAGGTATCGGGCAAGTCCAATGCTACTTTCATGAATCAACCTTTTTGGCACCCCTTGGGATGTACCTCAATATATAGAAGACTGTTAAGTCCTGCTCGGTTAAGAGACTTGATGCTTCAATGGTTAAACTAAAACATTATGACCTATTTATGATGCAACTTTGAATTGTAGATTTTCAGATATATTTAAGTACATTACCTCTCTGATCAATGTATCAATTCAATTCTTTGTGCTTCACACTTTCTACTTTGTGATACTGTGCCTCACTGTTCGTCGGTGTCTGCAGAATTCTTTAGCTCTCCTTTAGCTTGATTGATTAGGACTGTATGAAGCTATTCTTCATCAGTTTCTCTTCAGCATCCTCTTTCTATTCACTCCCCTTCCCATGCATACAGAAATGAATTAAGCTTGTCTCTTATATAGACATGATATTCAATGATTCTTGATTCTTGATTCTTGATTCTTAATTCTTGGAGTGAAAAACAATCTAGCCAATCTAATTTAAAGCATAACTCATGATTTATCTCATAGTTATCTTCTTTCCAACTATAAAAATATTATTTAAATCAATCACTTAACTCTGGTCGAATAAAACAAATAAAACAACTAGTTAAGTCTATCTTTAGCTCTTGCCAGCTAGATATTTTGTCATTTTCTAAACTCTCTGTTCCATCGGTCAACTCTGCAGTTAGTTGTCAATGACAACTGATAGTTCCATCGGTGTGACTCCAGTTAGCTTTGGGATCTCCATCCATCGAGTATCATTGGATTTTACTCATCGGGCAACTCTATTTTCAGCTCGTCGGGCATCTTGTGGTTTTGCTTCGTCGAGCAACACTGTCTTCTACTCGTCATGTGTCACTGTGAATTTTCTCTTTTTCTTTTACCAATGGTGTGCACTCTGTCTGTGTTTTCTGTCACTTAGAAAATACTTGACTTTTATGCATTGTTGAAAGCATAACCTTTGTTCCATTGATTCTCTGAAGTCTTTGGCATTATGTACATGACCGTACAGATGATATCAAGTTGACATCATTGACAATACAAACCATTAACTGATTTAATGCCTTGCATTATCTTCAACTTAACATTATCAAACATTCAATTAGTTACATGTCATCACTCTTCCCTTTATTATCCTTAAGGGAACGGCCAAGCCAAAGCTACAAACAAAACAATCTTGAAAATCTTGAAGAAAATAGTGAACGAATCAGGGTGATACTGGCATTTACAGCTTAGTCCCGCATTATGGGCATACAGAACTAGCGTGAGAACACCTACATGAGACACTCCTTTCTCCCTAGTCTATGGATTAGAGGTAGTCCTACCCCTTGAATTGGAAATCTCATCCCTAAGGATATCATTAAAGAACCTAATTACAAACAAAGAATACAGAGTAGCAAGGCTCTGTGAACTGGAGTTACTAGATGAAAGAAGACAGCATGCCTTCGACCACTTACAAGGCTATCAAAATCACCTTAGAAGGAACTATCATAATAAGGTGAGGTCATAAACATTTGAGGTAGGAGACCTTGTCCTCATGGAAAATCAAAAGAACCAAGCAGAGCGAGTCAAACTCAGAAAGTTCGAGCCCAACTGGCTAGGACCATTTGTCATTGTCAGCTCTACCCACAGTGAGGCATACCAACTGGTGACACCAGAAGGAGATTAGCTCCCTAGATACATCAACAGCATGCACCTCAAGAGGTTCTACCCTTGAGGTCTCTATGGTAAGGCACCTATCTACATATCCAGAGAATACCAAAAAAATCAAAAAATACAAAATGTTACCTTGGTAAAAAACCTGGCAATCAGGCACCTAGGCGACAAAAAAAAATCAAAAAAAAAAAAAGTAAAGAGAAACAAAATTGCTCTCTCAGTGAAAACCTGGCAAACATGCGCTATTGAGTAGGTACCTTGGTGAAAACCTAGAAAACAGGCGCCAAGTGTTCAAATCCATCTTCACCATCAATGAACTCCAAATGCTTGAGCACACTTCAAATGCAAGACTGACTACCCAAGCTATATCCAGAAGCACACTCCCCTCTGAGCACCAAGCACTTACCCATGGTTAATACTGGTCCACCAAACTAGGGGGTGATTCTAAATATCCTGAAAAAATCCAAAAAAATTGGGAAACTTATCAAAAATCCTAAAAAGATCAAAATGTTATGAAAAAATCAATCTTCATAAAAAAAATCAAAAAATTGCAAAATCCCAAGCAATAAAGCCAACTCGGTTATCAAGAGAGAAAAGGGCAATCACACCTAGTCAATCAATGTCACAATCATGAGCTTTACAGATCAAAATTGGGCTCATCTGACATAGCTTTATCAATCTATCAAATCAATCAGCAAGCAACTGGTGACCAAGCCAATCTATCAAATGTCACAATCATGAGCTTTGTAAACAAGCATGGGGCCCATCTAACACAGCTTGATCAGCTGCCAACATGATCATAATCAATCAATCAAATCATATCAATTGTCTTACACAATGATGGATACGCTCAAACCAGACAGGTCAGTCTTATATGAGTAATCTATTACTGAAACTAGACACACTCAAGCAATCAAGCCAATCAAGAGAATCCAACTGCATCAAGGAACCATCCAAAAAAATGTTGACTAGGTCAGTCAGTCAGTCAGATGTCAGTCTATATTTCACGGTTATGTTCTTACGCTACTCCAAGATCCACCATGTGAAGAGAGTAGCTATGATAGATCATGGCTTATTTTCTTTGATTGTTGTCTCTCGAATGTTCACTTCGATTATAGGACCATGATGATTTAGGATAAATGCGGTAGGCACTGTCACTTATCTGGCAGTTGCATAGTTCCACAATCTGAGCTTAACCCTGGGAAAGAATTGGACATTCCTTCTCTTTTATGTTTCTTGTTTGGTTTATAGAAATCAAGAGCTTGCAGTGCTATTCCGATGGACTCTAAGTGCGTTGGACTTCTATCTTGGTTTCTATGGTCTTTTCTTTTATGTTGCAATCAAGAGCTCACGATGCTATCTAGATGGACTCTAGGGGTGTAGGAGTTCTATCTTGTTTTCTTTGGCTTTCCCTTTTCAGAATCAAGAGCTCACGGTGTTATCCAGATGGAATCTGGGTGCATAGGAGTTCTATCTTGGTTTCTTTGTTTTAGTTTATTTAGAGGACAAAGTGGTATCTAGATGGTCAATATCTGGGTGCTTTTGGCTCTCTTTCTTTTCAAACAGGGAATATAGCTGAACCTAGATGGTCAATATTTGGGTGCACTAGGTTCTCTTTCTATTCAATCTCTCTACTCCTTCCTCTTATCAAGAGGTCGTGGTGGTATCCAGATAGTATGTGATCTGGATGCATTGGACTCTCTTTGGAATTTCAGAAAATACAAAAAAAAAAGATGCAATGATGACAAATATTGGAAACAGGGGCAGCGACTTGGGACACTCGTCCTTTCTATCAATTCATATTTATCAAAAAAGCAAAAAAATCCTTTCTATCATTCCATTCTATTAGATCAATCTCAGAGAAAATCTATCCAAACTAACTTCTTTCTAATTAACACATGCATTACTCAGATATTTTGTACATAATAGATTGCATTCATTACATTTAAGTGCATCAGAAAAAAAAAAACACATAGTAGTTGCATACATGGTAAATCATAAATCACATGTATCCAGAAGCATCTCATATCCACCATCCTGCATAAACATGTCAGTATCATAGGAAAATTAAATCATCCATCTATGAGTTTGCATCATAGGAATCATACTGCATATACATCTCATCATCTAAAAAACCAAATCATATAGAATCATACATATAGCAAGTAAAACAATGCATATCATATCAAATCAATAGTTGCATCTCATATAAATAAAAATATCTGAGTACAATGAACAGTCGCAAGTTTGAACAAAGGAAGGTAATCAACATATATATCAAATATCAGTGTATCGGAATACAAAAATGGATACTACTCATATTATATCAAATGAGCATCACTACAAAAATGGTACATGATACATAATATGTAAAACATCAAGATCAACATGTGCTACCCCCACCCTCGCCAGGAGGTGGACAAGGGGGTGGCATATCGAAAGCTAGTCTCTGTGATGAACCAGGAGCTCCCACACTACTGCCGGTGATCTTTGTGATCTCTGCACTCTGCTAGATCTCTGAGAGGCTGTATAACTAGGTACTCTCTGCTCAGCTGGAACTGCACCCTCATAATGTCATCGCCAGTACTCAATCTCTCTCTGAGCATCACACCCAGATCTATAGTACCTGTCCAAAACATCCTAGTGGGATGCATCTTGTACACTATCAATAAATGATTGAACCTCAGCTCGAGCCTGTCACTCTCTCACCTCAGCAGTTGTAACCCTAGCCTCCAACACAATAGCATGAGCATCAGAAGAAGCAAGTCTAGCCTATAAATCATGTACCTATTGGGTAAGCTACTCCAACTCTAAGGGATACACCTCCATACCTCCCATGGCCACATCCATATCCCCCTCCTTGGTCTTATCTCCCAATTCCTCATCCCTCACCACCCATGAGTCATCCTCACTCTCTGAACTCTCCCTGGTACTGCTGCCAGTACTTCTGCTACTAGTCGAGGAACTCATCCCTCCACTCTGATTGTCTAAGGCCTCCACATCTATATCACCTATCTCTACATCCACATCCTCTATCACCACCCTGTCCTCCTCTCTCGGAGCCAAAATAGCACTTGTCCATCGATGCACTCTCTGCATTAACTAAGGTGCCTCCTCCATCACCTCCTCATCCTCCAAAATGGTACTCAAACCAACTCTCTGAGTAATGGAATGACCGC
This sequence comes from Thuja plicata, assembly GCA_018584345.1. Lineage (NCBI taxonomy): Eukaryota > Viridiplantae > Streptophyta > Pinopsida > Cupressales > Cupressaceae > Thuja > Thuja plicata. Next base: position 3,403,407 of record MU226779.1, on the reverse strand, counting down.
CACTACACCCACCTCTATTCTTAACTCCGCCACCCGCACCCCCAGGACCAGGATCATCTCCCCTCCCCCTACCACCATCTCTCCCACTGTCCCATCCACCATCTCAGCCTCCAACCCTCCCTCGGTCACGGCCACCATCCCTCCCTCCATCCTGACCACCCGTCCCTCATCGTACCCGATGATGCCTCCACATGAGCATCCCGGCAACAGGACAAGAGACATCTGTAAGTGGAACTAGTCGAGTCTGGGCCCAATGTGCATCAAACTAGGGAGTAGTGCCTGCAAAGAGATCAGATTCAAATATCAGTACCACATCAGATAAAGGACAATGTAACATAGAGTAGATAGATTATAAAAGTAGTAAGGAAACTAAACAAGAAAGGTGATGAAAACAAAACAAACCTACATCTACGGTGGTTGATCTCCATGTCCACACAATTTGAAGTAACCCTGCAAACTTAGTACGGGAAGCATCAACTGATACAACACCACCCCAAATGATAGAGTCCCTTAACCTACGAGAAAAATAAGCATAAGAATCAGACACATCCTATCGCACACCAAACCGATGCAACACCCTGTCAATGTTGTGAAAATCAATCATGTGAACATGGTCAGTCACATTACCAATCAAATATCTCCACTGCCGGTAGAAGGGAAGATGAATGTCCTCTCCATCCCAAACAGGGCAATCTCTATAAGGCATCCATATAAAATAGGGCATCATATCAAGCTACTGATGCCAATACAAAAAATGACCCATGTGGGTTTGAAAAATGGCTCCATCATACATATACACATATGGCATGTCTGCAGGCAAAGCACATGTACCAACAGGATGGAAAACAGCTATGTGCTCCCACGCCCATATCTAGCAGAGGGTAGCGTCACAGTCGAGTGACTTACCATTAAGGTAAGCCGTGTAGAATATGTGGAAGTGCATATGGGCCACATGCATGGCCCCCATGCATAAATAGTATGATCTTGGACCATACTCTACAAAACAGTACCAAAGCTGACAGAAAATCCACGTTGCCGATGATTGGGGCATAAGATGGCACAAATCAAACTGCCTAGTAGAGTGGATAGCCTGTCAAGGCCCAAATCAAATCTGGACCATGGAATATCATAAGCACTGGATAACCAAAGCTGATCTTAGGGAAATCCAGAGAGCACCATCAAGGAAACAATACCAGAATGAGTGGCATACTCCATAAGTGCACCCTAGATCAGAAGCTGGAGGATGCGGTACACATCCTCCAATGTAACAGTACACTCCCTAGTGGGTAACTAGAAAGTGCATGTCTCAAAATGCCAACGCTCTACAAGAGTGGAGATCAGACCCCTATTGGTCGTGATCTCTGGCATATTACATATCCAATATAATCCTAAGTCCCTAAGAACTGACCTCTCATCCTCTGAGAGATGGAACCTGTAAACAAGACCTGTCGGCCTTGACTCCCGACAGTGCAGAATCCACCTAGTGAACTACACACAGAAATAAATCAGGAAAAATATCAGCATCAGTCATACAAGAAAGTGACAGAAACCAGAATATGCAGATATCAGACAAGGAAATCAGGCAGACAGTTCTAAAAAAGTGATTGTAAACACTTCATCTGCGGTTCACTTATGCAATTGTGAAACATAATTCTCAAATTGTGGCAGGTAAAACTCAATTGTAGAAGGCAAGAAATAACAGTGTAGTACACTTATCAAATGTGGCACTTGACCGGAAATTGCGGCATTCAAACCACAATTGTGGCAAAACTGTAGACAATTGTAGCACAACAGGCAAAAAATTCAAAAACAACAAATTTTCAAAGTGAGAAAAATAGACATTAATGACATGCAGAGTGATAAAACTCACTAGATGTCCTATGCCAACTGGTCTCTGATACATCCAGACTTGGTCGGATATGTATGTAACTCCCGGTAAGCCTGCCATCGCACGAAAACAGGGAAAAAAAGAAAGAAAACTAAGCACAAACTCACCAAGGTTTCGGAGCTCCAAGAAGGCAATGTGATAAATGAAAGTCTCTCTTGGCTATTTATAGGGGTTCCCACAAACCCTAATTTCACTAGGAGGTCTGATTTTTCTTCCCGGTCCCCAGAAACTTTGACAGGCAATAACAGAGGCAATATAAGGCATTTTTCAAATCTGTCAGCTACCTAGATTCAGGAATTGTGGTTTCAACAAATTAACACTCGTGTCGAGACTTTTTGCTCAAATTTTTTGAGGGGCATAAATACACCTGCTATTGCCAGGGCAAGCTAGGGTAGGATGAAATCTTAAAATTCTTTGACACACTGCGACAAGTCACATCGCATCAAAGAGGGGCAAATGTAGACACCCGAAAATGGACAGGCTTGCGACTTTACATTAAAAACACTAATTTTTATCTATTAATTAATGGTTTTCTAGTCATTAATTAAATCATCTATTTTCCTCTAAATTCATTCCCCAAATCATCTAATCAAATTTCCAAAATTAATTAAATAATTAATTTTATTTAATTAATTAACCTTAATTGATTAATTACCATTAATTAATTAATTAAATTCAATTTCCTATAGTTTAAATTCAAATATTTAAACTTACTAATTAAAATCTTCCAATTAAATTAATTTGATTTCATCAAAGAAAGCCATTCTAAATCAAAAAGAATTCAATTATCTCACATGTTGAAAACTTTAATTAAATAAATGAATTAAATATTCATTTATCTTCAAAGAGATAACTCCAATGAAATCACACGGGTTACTCCACCCATCTCTCCAGTCCACATGGGTAACTTCACCCACCTCTTCAGTTCTAAAAGGTAACTCACAATTAGCTCTTCAGTCAACCAAACTCTATCTCCTCTTTACCAAATGAAGAGGTGGAGCTTACTGATGGCTTCTCCAGTTCCCTTTGATCTCAACCGTTCATCTCCCTATCTCTGGGATTGATCTCAACTGTTCATTTCATCCCCAATTCCTATATAATAAACCCTTCATAGCCATTTGAAGGATCCAGGATTTCAATTTCTCATGTGTCATTACTATGTTAGTTTGGTTCTAGCATTCAAGCCATCTTGCAATCACACACACATTTCAAGTATCAAATTCTCGACGCTTCTCAAGTCATAGACGTTGCCCACACCAATACTGAGCATCAAAAATAATATTTTGGAAGGAGTAGAGAGAGACAATAGAAGCTTCAAGCACTTTGGGGTTTGCATTCATTTGTTTTCCTTTCATTGCTTGTACATTTTATTGGTTACGTTTCAAGTTATTCATTTTAGTAGTTTGTGTATTGGATTTATATCATTTGTAAAATCGATGCTACTAACCCTTGCCTTTGGAAAGCTTGGGAACCACGGATCATGAAAGAGAGGCGTACAACTATAATGATAAATTCCTTTTTGTTTATCTTGATGACATTTTAATCTTTAGTAGCAGTCTAGAAGAACACCTCAAGCATTTGGAAATGGTGATCAAAAGGTTGCATGAACACAAAATTCTCATAAATTTAGACAAATGTGTCTTTTTGCAGAAGGAACTCACATTTTTTGGATTTGTATTCTCCCAAGGGACACTCAAGATGGATCCCTCAAAAGTGGATGTCATTGTCAACTGGACACCCCCTAAGAATCAAGGTGTTGTAAGAAGTTTTCATGGTTTTGTTAGAATAACTAAGAGGGGGGGATCAGTGGCCTCAAAATATTCCAATAAATTAACCCAAAAATTTATTACCACAATTATAAGCCTCTAGTTATCTTTAGTCCTACAAGATGAATGACTTGAAATAATCTCAACAAATAACTACTGCTTGGAGTTCACTGTTAAACCTTATTCTTATTATTTACCGATTAGTAGTCTTTCATTTACCAAAATACAGTAAATTGCTTAGTGTATACTGATCAATCCAGATTAGTTATGTGTAATGCAAAACACTAAAGTAATGACTCATAAACACATTGACACATGTATTTTTAACGTGGAAACCCTATTAAGAAAAAAACCACTTGGGATCGGTAACCCAATATTTTCACTCTTCTAAAGTGATCTCGGTGAAGAGCCAACCCTGTTAAAGGTTACAAACACACTGTCAGGTGTGACCTTGTTTGAGGATTTAAATAGAATAGTTTGTCACTTGATATCTGGGATCTCTATGTTATCTTTATGACCAAACCCAGTGTAGTTTTTCACTTGATATCTGGCATCTCTATGCTATCTTCATGACCAAACCTTTTGATACTCCTTAGGATGTATCTCAATATATAAAGGATTGTTACAGTAAATGATATGTTCACATAACCAACTATACTTTGTAGATTTTTAGATCTATTGTAAGCTCATAATACCTTTCTGATCAATGTATCCTTTCAATACCTTTTATCCACTTCTTTCTGCTTGATGATGTTGTGCTTCTCTGTTTCTCAGTGTCTGCAGAAATATAGCTCTGTCCTTAGCTTGATTGATCAAGACAGTCTAAAGTCTTCCTTCACCAGTATCTCCTTCAGAATCCTCTTCTCTATTCACCCCTTCATTCACAATGAATTAGCTTGTCTCTTTATAGACATGATTTCACCATTTCTCAGTTCTTGATTTTCTTTTTCTTGGCGTGATCCACAATTCTAGCCAATCTTGCTTTAAAAGTATACTTCAGTTTTATCCCGCAGATTTATTTTTGACAACTGGAATAAAACAACTTTAAATCTCTCGCTTATCTCTAGATTTAACTTGTCGATGAAAACAATATTAACAACTAGTTAACTCCTTCGTTAGCTCTTTCCAGTTAAGTCTTTTGTCATTTCTGAACTTCAGTTCCTTTCGGTGTTTTAACTCTTTGTTAGCTTCAGTCAACACTTCAGTTCTCCTCGAGCATCTCCGTCAGGGTTGTCTGTCTATCGGGTTACATTGTGATTCTACTCATCCGTAATGCTTGTGATTCTTCTTTTCGGTAATGCTTGCTTGGGTTACTTTCTTGGGTATCACTGTGAATTTCTTCTCGGGTTTCTCTGTCCGTCGGGGTGCACTTCATGTCGGTGTTTGTAGTCACTTAGTGAATACTTATCTGTTATGCATTACTAAGAGCATAACCTTTATCTTTTTGATTCTCTGAAGTCTTTGACACTATTTATATAACCAATCATATTATATCAAGTTGACATCAATGACAATACAATATATTAACTGATTTATTGTCTTGCATTAACTTTTCGCAGCTTGGTGATCATCAACTTAACATCTTCAAACATTCAATCAGTTATAGTTCATCAATCTCTCCCTTTGGCATTGATGGAAACACACTACATTATCACACTATATTATTACTAATACAATATGAAATATATCAGTTGTAGTTCATCAATCTACCAATTTGATTGTTCTATAACCAATACAAATATCTGGCTCTTGGTAAGCTCATATAGCTTAGATTTGATTCTTGCAGAGTGCTTTCTTCAATCTTCAATCCCTTCACTAGATAGATGTAGCAACTTCTAATTCGGTCTCCTCTCTAATGTTGTCTCTCCCTTTGACTGTTCCTCTCCCTGATCATCTCTTCTTCCTTTGACAACAATATAGATATATTCTCTCCCTTACAGGTTACATCTCTCCCTTAGGATATCTTCTTTCCCTTTGATATATATATA
>MU226779.1:3348522-3375785 GCA_018584345.1 Thuja plicata | reverse complement strand
GGAATACTTGAAGAAGAGGTATACATTGAACAACCAGAAGGGTTTGTTGATCCAGACAAGAGGGACATGGTATGTAGACTTCACAAAGCCTTGTATGGATTAAAACAAGCACCCCGAGCCTGGTATGAAAGACTTCATTCCTATCTAATAAGTATTGGATTTGTAAGGACTAGTGAAAACAATAATCTTTATTTGAAGGAAGATATTGATGCTAACACTTTGATTGCTGAGATATTTGTTGATGACATCATATTTGGAGGCAATGATATGCTATGCAAATCATTTTCTAATGAGATGAGCAAAGATTTTGAGATGTCTATGTTTGGAGAGATCAAGTTCTTTCTTGGTCTACAGATCATGCAACAATGTGAAGGTATTTTCATTACTCGGTCAAAATACATTAAAGAGGTCCTGAAAATATTCAAGATGGAAGAATCCAAACCAGTTGGAACACCGATGGCTACTGGATGTAAGTTGACAAAGGAGGACAAGACATCAGAGATAAATCAGACTTTGTATAGATCAATGATAGAAAAACTCATGTATGTTGTACACACTACACCAAATATTGCACATGCAGTAGGAATAGTTGCTAGATTTTCTGCTAACCCCAGGGAATCACATATGACTAATGTGAAAAGGATACTAAGATATCTAAAGAATACCGAGGAATATGGCTTATGGTACAGAAGAGAAGGCAAATTTGAACTTCAGGTCTTTACCGATGCTGATTGGGCTGGAAATATTGATGATCGGAAGAGCACAACTGGAGGAGCATTCTTCATGGGTGACATACTTGTCACATGGATTAGCAAGAAACAAGGATGCATCTCACAATCTACTGCAGAAGCAAAGTATGTTGTTGCTGCTGCAAATTGCTCAAATATTGCATGGATCAAACAGTTACTAGAAGGTATGCATATGAAGATCCTAGAACTAGTAATTATCTATTGTGATAATACAATTGCAATTAACATTTCTAAAAATCCAATCATGCATGCTAAAACAAAGCATATTGCAATCAAGTATCATTATTTAAGAGAACAAGTTCAGGCAAAAGAGGTGATACTTTAGTATGTGCAATCAAAAGAATAATTGGCTGATATCTTCACCAAGCCACTACCCAATGATGCATTTGAGTACTTGAGAAAGAGACTAGGGGTCAAACCCTTGTCTACTGGTCAGTAAAATGACTGAAGGCTGCATCAGCCTACATATTATCAGTAATGTTGATGCAGGCAAAGAGATGAACTTCAAAGCTACATCTATATTCAGACAGGTATATATCAACACCAAGAACAAGAGCATATTGTTGTATTGCTGATAGAGAAGGGAAATTCAAGGAATATATTATGGATAGAGATAAAAGATTGCTTGACATTGATGTCAGATATCAGTAAAATACTTGTTTGGCATTGTTGTCAAAGGGAGAGAAATTATCCATATTATCACACATTCTTCAGAAAAGGGAGAAAAAGTATCTATTAGCACATTACTCCAACAGGGAGAAATTATACTCTTAGGGAGAGCTATTGTATGGAAAGACTATACAAAGGGAGAGTTGCTGACAAGAGAAGGAGACATCAAAAGAGGAGAAAAGTCAGAGGAGAAAATTTGACACCAGGAAAGAACACAACACATCAGAAAAAGAAAGCTATGAAGAGCTGCAAGAATCAAATCTAAGCTTAAACAAAGTTTACCGATGGTCAGACATTTTTATCGGTTATTAGAACAAAAAGATTGGTAGTTGATGAATCTCAACTGTTGTATTTCATATTGTATTAGAAATAGTATAGTATGATATTAGAAATAGTATAGTATGATAATATAGTATGTTGCCATCAATGCCAAAGGGAGAGATTGATGACATGTAACTGATTGAATGTTTGACAATGTTAAGTTGAAGATAATGCAAGGCATTAAATCAGTTAATATATTGTATTGTCATTAATGTCAACATAATATAATCTGTATGGTCATGTAAACAATGCCAAAGACTTCAAAGAATCATAGGAACCAAGGCTATGCTATTAGTAATGCATACAAATCAAGTATTCACTAAGTGACAAACAACACCGACGGAGTGCACCCGATGGACAGAGAAAAAGAACAAAGTCACAGTGATACCCGACAAGGAAATGCACAACACTACCGACGAGTAGAGTCACAGTGTTGCCCGACGAGCAAAGCAAAAAGTAACCCGACAAAGGAAAATATAGTGTTGCCCGACGGACGGAGATCACAAAGCTAACTGGAGTCTCGTCGATGGAACTGTCAGTTATCACAGACAACTAACTGCAAAGGTGACCGACGGAACAAAGAGTTCAGAAAATGATAAAATATCTAGCTGGCAGAGCTAAATATAGACTTAACTGGTTGTCTACTTTGTTATATTCGACTAGAGATAAGTGATTGATTTAAAGCTGATTTGTACAGTTGGCAAGAAGATATATATGAGACAAATCAGGAGTTATGCTTTAAATCTAATTGGCTCCAGATTGTTTTTCACGCCAAGAATCAAGAATCAAGAAACAATGAATATTATGTCTATATAAGAGACAAGCTTAATTCATTTACGGATGGGATTAAGGGGAGTGAATAGAAAGAGGATGCTAAAGAGAAACTGATGAAAAACAACTTCATGCAGTGCTGATCAAACAAGCTGAAGGAAGAGCTAAGGAATTCTGCAGACACCGACAAACAGTGAGCACAGCATCACAGAGCAGAAAGTATGGAGCACAAAAGATTGAATTGATACATTGATAAGAGAGGTGATGTACTTAAATAGATCTGAAAATTTGCAATTCAAAGTTGCAATATGAACAGGTCATAATGTTTCAATTTAACCATTGAAGCATCAAGTCCCTTAACCGAGTAGGACTTAACAGTCTTCTATATATTGAGGTACATCTCAAGGAGTGCCAAAAAGGTTGATTCATGAAAGTAGCATTGGATATGCCCGATGCCTATTGGCAGTCTAAGAGAGAGGCTGATTCAAGGATGGCAGCATTAGATGCCCGATACTAAGTGACAACCTCTATGTATAAAATCCTCTAACGAGGTCACACCTAACAGTGTGTTTGTAACCTTTAACAAGGTTGGCTCTTTACAGGGCTCACTTCAGAAGAGTGAAAATTTGGGGTACCGGTCCCAGTGGTTTTTCCCTTAACAGAGTTTCCACATTAAAAATCCATGTGTTATGTGTGTATGATTCATTTATTTATTGTTTTGTATCTTACATAATTCATTCTGGATTGATCGGTATACTCTGCTTATTTACCGAGTTTCGGTAAATAGTTATGCTGCTTATCGGTAATCAAGAAAGAATAAGGATTGACAGAGCAAACTGACAGACAATTAATCATTATTAGGGTTTCATGGCATGCATCTTGTAGGGACATAATAATCTGAGGTTTATTGATTGGTGGTTAAAGTTTGAAGGATAAATTTTTGAGGCCACTGATTCACCCCCCACCCCCTCTCAGTTATTACTAACAGAACATTTGTTACATCATGAATTCCTAGATTTTGTTATAAACAATGCAATGAATCTTTTGTTCACATATTTATTTTGGATGAAGATAACTCAAAAATGGAAATCTCAACAAAAGTATTTGTAATAAAAGATGCAAAATTTATAAAGATATTGGGATAACCAAGGAAAGGAATAAATTGTGATCCTAAGAACATATGTGCAATATGCCTAAAACTTGTGGAAAAAGGTTGTGGAGATATGAAACAATCATCTTCTGAACATATGCATCATTACAAGTGTATTTTGGAATCCACTAAAGTATACTATCTATTAATGAATATTTAGTTTTTGTCCTACTATTTCTACATTTGTAGGTTTGTGATTTTATAACGAAGACTAACAATGACTATACTACTTGTTCACATCCATTATCGTTGATTGGACAAATCAATCAAATCATAATTTTTCTAAAATCAGATCTATTAAATAAGACTTATTTTTGACAAGATTGATGAATGTGTCTTTGGAACTTATTGTAACATTTTGTTACGTCTTTGCAAATAATTATCCGTATTGATAAATCACAATACATTGAAAGTCTCTTTTTTAGAAAAAATTATCAAATCTCTCAAAATCTTACACCTATGAATTCATATAAATTAATTAAACACCTAAAAGCGATGGTCGATGTACACTTATATAGACAATCTTATTGACCAAACACAAGATTGAATTATTTAATTATCCATATTGGTAAGTTATGTTACATTGAAAGACAATTTTTTTTTAATATATTCATCAAAACTCTCAAATTATTACTTCTACATTCTCTTGCTTTCATTCCCCCATGATGCATCATAGAGTGTGATCCAAAACTTAGACATAAAAAATCAACACAATCAAATTTAGAAAAAAAAATCAAATTTAAAAACAAAGAATCTTGAAGAACCTAAAAATTTTGCTATAAATTAATAGAACACCTAAAAACTATTAGTCCATAGACACCCATATAACAATCTTATTGAAAACATTATATTAAACTATTACTATTATGTATGGTCAGCAAAACTATTTAAATATGCCCTATCAAAATCCATCCATCCCTAGTACCTACTTTAAAATATTTTATTTCCAAAACAATAATGATTGTAATGGAATTGAAAGGAAATCACAGGATCACAGGCCCCCCCTCCATCTCGGCCCTGGCGACGAAGACAAGATTCACATTGCCTCGTGGAATAAGAGGAAGCAGTAAAATATCCACCTCATGGAAAAATTAAACGAGGAAGCAGTAAAATATCCACATCATGGAAAAAATGTTCAGAAGTGATAACTCAACGTACTCTAAAGCACCCATTTTGGACAGGCTGATTGCCCCTTACGCGAGGACACCATGATAATTTGTAACTGCGGCAAAATTTCAACCACCACCCACCATTCAGATTACTCAGAACACTGATGGATGTTCACATTTTAACTGAGACATTATGCCCAGTTACAGAAATGCACCAGGCTGCGCCGCTCACTGCGCAGATTGAGAGTTAACTTAACATTTCCTTTTATGAGATTATACAGCCAGTAAAACTGTAGAATTTAATGGGAAAAACTAGTTATTTGGAAGCTAAGCTCACGTTTCTTTGTCATTGCATGTGATTGTCTCATGCTCTGTCACATGTTGGGCTTGGCAGATTGTTCAATCAATTGCGCCTTGCCTTGTAGCAATCAGAATGTGGGATTGTGGTGTTGAATCCATTTATATACTCATTCTGAAACAGAGAGGGGCATTTTAATGGGCAACCCATAACAGAGAGAAGCTGCATTCTGGATCTGTGCCAATTGTAAGTTCTCGTTTTTCCTTGGTTTTGGTGAACAGTTTCTTTTTCTTTTTCATGTATAGAAGTTCAGATCTGATGTTAATTTGCCTGCATTTTGTTCCAAAGATTCAAATATCATTGATCCACAGATAATTCCAAGATTTCCCGAAATGCCCACTTGTAAATAGTTCCAGAGACCATCTTTCTTTCCTTGTTTTGCTGAACATGTAAATAGTCACAATGCAAAAGCAAGTCTTCCTTTCTTTTTATGCCCTTCTTTCCTTTGAGAAGTCACTAGCTTCTACGAGTAGCTGTTACTTGCAAGTTAACTGTCTAGCAGAGACAGGACTTGTAATACAAAGAACAGCCAATTCATGGATGTTGATGTTTTTCTTTCCAGCATTTCTAATAAATTTATAGATCCAGAGTTTAGAGTTCTGGAAGTGGCCTATCTCTTTCTTGAGTAAGTAAAGAGATCAGGTAGATCATTTCCAGCACCATTGACAGCTATGTCTTAATTTTTTAAGTTTGTGACTAGAGCTTTAGGCTCCAGCTGAATTAGGAAACATTCGTCCATGGCAAAATGTCAAAACCCATGCCAAGGAACTTGCCTAACCATTGGAAGCCTCCCTGAAAAAAAAAACTATTGAGAGGATGCAAGTGAGGAACTTGTGAAAATAGAGACCTTCCTATTTGGTGCCTAGCTGGCGGCAACCAACCACAGGACTACCCAACTGGTAGAGAGGAGGACCACTTGTGGTGACTCTGTGAGTGGCGTCAGGGATCTAGCACAGGGAAGGGAGTAGGGTGGCATTGTGGCCAGAAAGCAAGGGGCATTTCCCCAGTTATTGAAACGAGTTTGGAGGGGTGCCACCTGCAAGGCGACTTTGCTGCTCTAAACTTGAATCTACAGGAGAACATCAAACACCACCAGTGTCTTCTTGTGATTAGAAAAATTTGTATCAACAGAAATATGAGTAGAGTAGCAAAGTCGCCACCTGGGTGCCACCTGTAAGGCGACTTTGCTGCTCTAAACTTGAATCTACAGGAGAACATCAAACACCACCAGTGTCTTCTTGTGAGTAGAAAAATTTGTATCAACAGAAATATGAGTAGAGTAGCGTTTCTTTCTTTCCAATGTTAATCCAATCTGAAAGCATGCCATTGTTGAGCAAATTTAGTCAGAAATGCTAGCAAAACATTGTGCCAAGTGAAGGCTTCTGATCTAAAAGGCTTGAAAAAATCATGAATCCGCAACTAAGTTGATTGCTCATGAATGCAAAACCAGCACAAGTGCTTAAACTTTTGAATTGTCCCCTAGATGTGTTCACCATTTGTCAATAAAGAAGACTTTGATAGAATAAGCGCTAAGCAAAATGAGCAATCTTGGATTCCGCAACAGCTTTACAAATTGTCTAGAAATGCTTATCTCAAATAAAAGACAGACTAGAGAGACCGTATTGAATTCAACTTCTTAACCATTGGCAAATGCCTGAAAATCGGCATGTATCCTTTGTCAGGAGTATAATTGTAGAAAGGGTATCATAATTCACTTCCAATACTTCCACCAAGATTTGGTAGATGTCACAGAGACTTTGTGTAAATGCTAAAGAGACTCTGCCTCATTTATCATTTAGAATTTGTTTTGCTTTAGCCTACTACCACAAAATCCAAGCAAAAGTGGGAAAAAAGTTTGGAATACAAGTCTTGAATATATAATGCCTCCTCAAAGAACTTGAAAGAGTGCATCCGAGAAATCTCAGCTAGTTGCTTGTCCTAGAAAAAAATTGTGGGAGACCGCCACAAGGACCGTTGGTTTACTAAGAGGTGATTGTGGGAACCATTGTCATTCCATAGAAGCCACAAATTGATAGCTTCTCATGCTTCCCAGATGTTTTGGCTACAAATGTTCCCATCATCTTAACAAGAACAAGGAAAATAACAAGGAATGTAATTCTAGGCCTTTTCAAGCTAGTCTTCTATGAGGCGAACCAATAGAGATGCAATTTCTTAATAGGACTTTTCAGGCTTCATTGTTATTGTTTTGAGTGCTAACAATCCATTTAGTGCAAACTGCAAAGCACCAGCTCCTTGTTTGTTCACATCAATAAGCTCTGGGCCGAGCCTTTAGAAGACAACAAAATTCCGAAAACCCTTGTTCTGTCAAAATTGGCCCAAAGAAAATCACATTGGAGTTTTTCTAACTCGCAATAGGACATCTTAGAAGGCACTTAGCATGAAGAGTATTAAACATGCATGACAACAAGAACTTTGGAGCATATATAGAATCTACCAGCAAAGGAAAGTGGATTGATTATCCAATAAGCCAACTTCTTTTCAGCTTGTTCAACCGCATACTACCGAAGTGTGGACAACCAAGCTTGAAAGTCATAGCAATCCTCATAAATTTAAAAAATTCCCCGTGGCCAATTCATTTCTGCCCAGAGGTTTCAAGCCAATTAGGAGGAGCAATAAATTGCCTCCAGAACTGGCTTTTACTCCACTAATTTACTGGAACCAGAAGCCAAGTGAAAAGTGCCAAGGAACTTAAATGATTGTTGTTTGTTGTCTTCATCCTCAAGAAGGCTGAGGAAAGAGTGGTTAGTGAAATAGCCATTTTCAAGCTGATAGGGATTCTTGCCTGGTAGGGAGATTCCTTCAAGTGAAAAGCCTAAGGCTGCAGCAGCCAACACAGAAAGCATTGGTGCAAGAGGCACAACCTTGCCGAATAGATTTGAAGAGCCCATCTTGCTCAGATTGGATGCCATAACAGTAAGGAGTAAAGCAAGCAGAAGCATCAGCAAACAGCAGGCTTTGATTTCCTAATCCAAAATATTAAATCTTATAATAATGCTTTGACTTGGTTCATCTGCTTCTTAAATGTGTACTTGCTTTGGATCTATAAACTAATTGTTTTGTCTGGAAAGATGCTGACATTAATTATGCCCTTAAAAGTTGCTGGTATTGTAAGGATAGTGTCTCTGTTTTTACATCATTAGTGATATTGGCAGGTGAAAAGAGGAGAAATGGCGGCCTCTTCAATAATTATCTGCTGTTTATTGCTGATACTGTTGGATCCAAGTGTTCACTGCTACCATGTAAAGAAATCCAAACCTGAAGACAAGGGAATAGCAGAGATAGAAGAAGAAAAACAGCAAATGAAGTCCTTCACTGGAAGGAAATTCATTTTTGGCAATGAATTTGGAAGGAGAAGAAACTGGGATTCGTTTAGAACAGAGGAAGAATCAGGCATAGTGTTATGGAGACGGTTGCTTGACGATAAAGAAGAGCCCACTGTGCAAAAAGAGGTGGAAAAACAGCATAACGAAGCACAAGAGAGTAGTCAAAACACTACATTGCCAGAAGATCCAAAAAATGAAACGACTCCAAAGTCAGAACTCATGAATCCCGCTAGTGTTAAGCTGGAAGTGAAAGACAGCAACACAACAAAATATCTTGAAGTTGATGACGTTCAAAAACAATTGAATGATGGAACAGAGAATGATAAAGGGGAATGGAAGAGTACAGGTGAATTAGCAGATGGAATTAAAGAGAACATTCAAGATGAAACAACTCCAGGGACTTCAACAGAAGTCAGGAAACAAGAAACCCAAAGCGGTGGAAAAGAAAGTGCCCCGAATTTGACAGAAAAGGGGGTGCAGGAAATGGAAAACAACCAAGCTGAAATGCAAACAAATTCAACAGAAGTAAAAACAGAAATCGGACTGCAGGAAATGGAGAGCAACAAAGTTGAAATGCAGACAAATTCAACACAAGACAAAACAGAAATTGGACCGCAGGAAATGGAGAGCAACCAAGCTGAAATGCAGACAAATTCAACAGAAGTCGTAACAGAAATTGGACCGCAGAAAATTGAAAGCAATGGCGATAAAATGCAGACCAATTCAACAGAAGTCGTAACAAATATTGGACCACAAAAAATTGAAAGCAATGGAGATGAAATGCAGACAAATTCAACTGAACCAGAAACAGATATTAGAATGAAGAAAATTGAAAACACTGGACTTGAATTCGAAATGCAGACAAATTCAGTAGATAACAAAACAGAAACTGGACTGCTGAAAATAGAAAGCAATGGAGATGAAATGCAGACGAATTCAACTGAAGCAGAAACAGATATTAGAATGCAGAAAATTGAAAACACTGGAGTTGAATTTGAAAAGCAGACAAATTCAGTAGATAACAAAACAGAAACTGGACCACAAAAAATTGAAAGCAATGGAAATGAAATGCATACAAATTCAACTGAAGCAGAAACAGATATTAGAATGCAAAAAGTTGAAGACAGTGCAGTTGAATCTGACATGCAGGCAAATTCGGTAGAAAACAATACGAAATTTGAAATGCAGAAAACTGAAAGCAATGAGGGCGAAATGCAAATGGATTCAGTGGATAATAAAACAGAAATCGGAAATCGGAAAGTTGAAGACCATGAAGCTGAAACACTGAAACTATCAACAGAAATCCAAGGCGCCAGAACAGGAGGGGTGGCGAATTCAACAGAATCTGAACCTGAATCTGAAACCCTGACGGATTCGAAAGGCATTGAAGCACAGAATGCCATAAATATAGAATCACAGGAGCAAGCTGAACCCTTAGCAGATTCCAAGGTTAACATGAATCCAGACTTGAAACGCATTGTAAATTCCATGGACAATGAAACAAATAGCACAGGCAATCTAGAGTCCACTACAAACTCCAGCGAAAGTAAACTTGAGGAAGCTGAAAGCTTCACAAATTCTACAAGCGTACAAAGCCACAACACAGAAATCACAGAGGCAGAAGAAACACTTGGAAATTCTAAAGAGGCAGAATTAGAGAAAAGTTCAGAAAGCACAAAGGAAAATACGTTCCAAAGTTCTTCACAGACGGAAACAAAGGAAGCACAGTCCATGGCGACAGAAACCCTGAATAATTCAACAGATACAGAGATGGAGAGCGAGATTGATGGCGAGAAACCTAAAAACTCAGAGGAAAAAGGGAAAAGCAAATCAGAGGAAGAAGGGGAAAGAAATTCAGAGGAACAAGAGGACCTCGTTCAAGAATTCAGGGAGCTGCCATGGAACCTTCACGACACGGCAGAGAAGGTTGCAGACCATCTAATGCCAGGGATCCAAAAGCTATCGAACAGATCAAAAATCTACTTCAATATGGCAAACGAGGAAATCGCGCAGGGCTTCCAGCCGCTGGTGGGAAGGCACTACGCCCCTTTCATGGCAACAACAGTTTCGTGTCTATTTCTGCTGATTCCCCTGTTTGTGACAGTCATCATCTTGGACCAAATCAGGACCTTCTTACCATTGCAAAAGCTCATTTTACTGACCAACATATACTTAGCCAATTACTTTGCAACCCTTATGTTTGCCAGCTTCATCCTAGGAATAGAGCCCATGGAATTTTTCTACAGAAATTCTCCCGAGGGCTACATTTACTTGCAGCTGCTTCAGGGTTTGGGATATGTTGTGTATTTGTCTCTGCAATGCTGTAATGTAGTGGGTTCGACTGCAAATGGTTCATATGTGGAGAAATTGGGGGCTGGGATACAGTTACTGGGAGCATTGTGTATTGGGTTGCATTATTATGTGACAGTGTTTCACAGGGCCATGGCTCTCAAGCCACCCAGAACCTGCTGGAAAGTCTATGCCGCTTATGTTCTGGTCTTTGCTGTTCTGAGCTTCTTCTCTAGATTGAGGCGCGGGAAGAAAGAGTATCTGCATGCTGCTGTCCATGGCAATACCCACAAGAAGAATTGATGTTTTTTCCTTCATTCATGCAACTAGGCATCCTGTATTTCAATCATGCTGCCGCATCTACGGTACTATATTCTAAGAGAAATGTAGTTTAGCCATTGGAAGAATTGTTTTCTGCTGAGAATTGTGATGTCTGTAATGAGGATCATATATCGTCATTAAGAAGATATTCAATTTTTAATTGTAAATATCATGTTTTAGTTTTTTTTTTTTAAGTTTAGTAGTGTTGTTAAATAAATGACTCTACATTGGTGTAGATCATATTTTATAATATACCATTTAAAATGTTCAAGTCAAAATATTCTATAAATATGATTATATATAGATTATGCTTCAAATTACATTATTTAAAATATTCAATCATACTTATAATAGGTTAGGAATGTAATATAAACATATGATCATATTCGTATTAGTACAAATTAATGAAGCAATCAATCAAAAAAATAAATATACTATTTTTAAAATTGAATATATTGTTTAGGATCAAAATCTATTTTTCAATGAGATATATGTTTTTAAGTTAGATTGTGTAGCATTTTTTGTTTCAATGTTTTGGATCACATTCTATCATCAAGAGGGTAGTTGGCATTTTTTGTATCAACATTTTTGGGTTAGATCATTTTTAGTAGGCTCTTGTTTTTTAACTCAACATTTTTGGATTAGACCATTTTTAGTAGGGTCTTGTTCTTCACCTCAACGTTTTTGGGTTAGCCCATTTTTAGTAGGGTCTTGTGATGCAACTCGTCATTTTTGTTCTCTGCGACTCCTTTCATGCTTACTCATTCTCATAATAGATCATGGAGAATGATCCAAGACATTGCTCGAAAAATTGCTCACAGAGTTAAATCTAGAAGATTTCTAGACAAAATATCTCTTTTAGATATTTATTCATGAATAAGTGATTCCTTTTTTAATGATACCCACCATTTTCTTTAAAAATAATTATTATTTTGAGCCAAGATCTATTTTTCATGAAATGTTTTTAATGTTTTTGATTAAGAAAGCAACCAAATAAGGGGGTTGACCCGATTACAGACTCATAGCCAAAAGCTATGAAGGAAGCAACAACACCACAAGAAGTGGCGACGGACAACCAAAGATCACCAGAGATATACTGGCAGTAGCGAAACCAAGAAAACCAGGAAAGCTAAAGGCCAAGGAAAGCCACTAAGAATGCAGGAGCCATAGAAAATCATAGGCAACATCCACCCACCTCTATAGTAGTTGGAGACAGCCCAGAAGGTAAGGGCACCATAGCACCTTCCCACACCCCAACGTCATAGGTAGGTCGAACCCAACCGAACCAAATCTCC
This sequence comes from Thuja plicata, assembly GCA_018584345.1. Lineage (NCBI taxonomy): Eukaryota > Viridiplantae > Streptophyta > Pinopsida > Cupressales > Cupressaceae > Thuja > Thuja plicata. The sequence goes on along the minus strand of MU226779.1, from coordinate 3,363,409 downwards.
TCGATCGCAATGCATATCCCCACCTCCATAGAGGACACGTCCACCTCCATAAGGACAATGACAAAGAAGAAGAAGAAGAGTCGAAGGGATCCGACCACCGTAGAAGCAATCAAAACAACCCCAAAACCAGTTGCATACCTTAACCAAAAACTATAGAAAAGAACGTGCCCTTGAAAACTTCCAACAAACGACTGGTCACAAAGGAAACCAAGAACTTTGTCCATACCGCCAAAAATGGACAGTCTACCGCAAGCAAAAGAAAAGCTGGAACAATCAATAATACCCAGCATAGCAACTTCCAAAAATAACCCACTCCAAACGACCTTCCAGAGCTAGACCACTCACAACATCAACAAAGACATAGACAATACCATGTATGATCTCACCCTGATGCAAGGTACTCTCAAAAGCAGGCAACCATAACTCCTCCCCCTTAGCAAAGAAAACATATCTCTGACCCCATCCCAGAGATCGGTCTCAATCCCAAACCCACATCACACCAAGAGCAGAGCCACTCCAAAACAATGACGTCTTCCAAGCAAGAACATATCTGTAGCCAAGGATATGCAGGCTACCCTTCAAGGAAAGGCCACGGGCACAGAGGCAAAGAAGCCACTCCACATCCAGCAACAACATCCATTGCAAAGGGTCAGCACCCCTCATCTTACCACACCAAAACTTACAAGACTAAGTGAAGCCAATACTTCTAACGCAAAGAAGTCTCTTGTTGGTTGGCTTCCAAACCACCTCCTTCTCACCCAAGCACATGAATAGGGCAACCATCATCTCATGAAGGTCCCAACCCTGCTCCATACCCCTTCTCCATCTCGCTGGAGAGTCGTCCACACTCATCACCATACTCCTGGCACAAGGCTGTCGTACCCCCACAGAGCGACCATTGTGGCAGAGGAAGGCAAGGCAATCCAAATCCGTGGGGAGCCAAACAATGCCACGACCACCGCACCATGCTCAAAAAATTATCACCGACCCAACACCAGTCTCCCATTGGCGCGGAAAGGAGGGCCATTTGGCCAGCGAAACACAACCCCATTAGCCATTCCCGCACCAAACCTGACTGTCATAAGCAACATCATGAGTGCCTGGAACACATTTATTACCAAGCCAAAACAACACGTCTTCCAAAGCACAAAGGGGGCTCATCAGAACAAACCCATGAGAGTCATTTACCTAGTCCCCACAAGCAAAGCCAAAGCCCGTGCATGAGGGGGAAGAGGGGGAAACACCATAGTATGCGGCAAAGTCAATGCCCCTACACACTAGAACCAGAATAGACTCTAGAAGCCCCACAAAACAATGAGGGCCAGAGCCATAGCGGCAAGGCCAAAACCCATAACAAAGAGGATCAAACCAAGCACCCTCCACTTCACAACCACCAGAAGATGCACGCCGAAGCAGAAGCACCTCCTAGAACTTCTCAGATCCACTCAGATCGTCCTCATCATCCTCATCTCCCTCCTCAGAAACCCCAATTTTTGAAAAATTTCCCCTCCCGCTCAACCCTCACCCTCACCCTCACCCATGGTAAATCTCCCTCCTCTATTTTTAATATTAATATTTTTACACTTGCATTTAATTTGAAACGAATGCCATCTAATTTATAATATCTCTCTTGTAATAAGGAGTGATTTATCAAAGATGTTATCTTCTTTTTGTTAATTTTTTTATTATGTAGTTTATTAATATAGTACTATTGTGTATATTTATATTAAAGACATTAACTTGTCACCATTCTAATAGCTTGCACAAATTCAAGATTAAACTATGTAAACTTATTTTCTTTATATCACACTCCATGATTTATCATTAAGATAGAAAAGATCCTAGTGATTTCTCATAGAATATAATCCCATACGAAAAAAAAAAGATAAAACCTAATCTAATTCCAAAAAATTGTGAGTTAAAATTTATATTCTAAAATTCATATTTTGACAATATTTTCTTCTAATATTATCAATAAGAATATAGTCAATGTAATAGGGGCCACCAAGTTTAAACTCCCATGAGCTCATTGAGCTTGTAAGTCATGTGCCTTCAATAATAGATTAACTACTTATATCATGTGTCTTCACTTCTCTCTAGCTTTTAAGGAGACTATAAATCTAAGTTAATTACAATAATTTAACTACATTATTATTCTTGATCAATATAATAAAACTATATTAGCCAAAATACAAGCTACAATACCAATCCCGTAGATACCTTTAGGCAAAATGGTGTTTTTATCCTCTTTTGGTTATGCCCAACAGCAAAACGACAAAGTATTGTCTATTTCAGTCCGTATAGTGTAGTGGAATCAGTATATTTGTTCGCCCATGGGAATGTGAGGTATTCCCTACATTTATTAGGGAAGAAATGAAAAGGAGAGACAGCAGAAAAATTGAACAACGTGGCACTTATCATGGCCTCGTTTTGCAAAAGCCAAAAATATTCGAATGTAATATGTTGGTTATGTTGGCTGATGTCCATCTAATGTAGTTGGTTCTTCCTAGTGCCATGTACATTTGGGATTAATCTAATTAGGGGTCACTCGATGAATGTCTCAAGGCATTTGAGGGATTTATTGGTGATTTTTCTTAGAAGAAAATATGGGGATATTGAAGGTAGTTGAGAGTCTTATTTGAGGCTTTAAAAGTATTTGGAGGTTGTATAGTTGGGTTTTTTTAATTAAAAAGTAGGGATATTAAAGGTATTTGAAAGTATTTGAGGGTTTTAATGCTAATATTTTTTTAAAATTGAAAATATTTGAGAATTTCAAAGTATTTTAGGATTTTGTCAATGACATCTTTTGAACATTTTATGTTATTATTGTTGGATTTGTTGTAATGTTTGGATACTACCTTCAATGTTGATAAAATAGAAAGTGGGATCAAATTAAAAAAACAAAGAGATTGGGATGATATATTCAAAAAGAAAGCAACACAAATAGCTTCATAAGGAACTAGCAAATAGAAAATAGATGAGCCCTATCTTGTCTTTTACCCTACATTACTGGCATATCTCAACAACATTGAAAATATCCCAAATCTCTATCAAAACAAATCAAAATGCATCAAGGTTTGAGTTTCCTTGAAAAGTCAAAACAATCCTATAAATGCCTTAATCCCAATGCTCATGCAAGGACAATCACCAACCTTTTGGGGGTATTCATGACAAGTTACAGTAAAGCTGGCCTTTCAAACACAATGGAAAGGTTTGCAAATAATTGGACAATACTAAAGGAAGAGAGGAAATGACAACATTGTCAATTTCGCATTAATGGTGTCCTAGATACAAAATGACATGACATCTCAAAGTGATCAACCTATTATAATGTTCATATCAATTACAAAGACACCTTAAAAGTATATTGTTAGCGAGAAATCCAAGGAGACATATCAGAGTTATAAGCTCCAATGGGTTTGTAAGACACACAACCCTTAACTATCTCACAATATTAAATAAATGCTCAAATTTTATCTAAATGTGGAAAATAATGAAATTACAAGTTACAATTTACATTTCACATGTAAAAGCAACTGACAAATCCAAAATAAAAGTACATAAGTATGATCATACAAGAAATCTAACTTGGCCCTCGTGCTCAATTAGTCACCAATATATAAGTACATGATAAGAATACAAGTAATGATATGAGGGTACATATGAAATAATCACTAAAGTCTCTAGTTTCTATCAAACCAATGGTCATTCACAAATCCATGGGACAAGAATATGGTTCAAGTGCTTTTTTGCCCAACCACAAAGCTTTTGCTTCCTTAGAAATTATTCTTATTATAAAGAATACCTGACCCTACATGATAAGCCTAGAAAAATGAAATTTGTGGGTAAGATGGGATTTGGTGCAAGCCTAATATATCTACACGCATTTCACATATAAACATGGTATATCCTAATATCAATATATGGTAGAGAGATACATATAACACTCATCTTTTTCAATAATAGGTAGAACTCGAAAAGTAGATCTACATCCCTCAGTTAACCTATATTTGGCACCTATCCAAGAAGGTAAAGATTATAAACACACATAGAAGGAAGATACACATGCATATTCTTAAAAATAGTCATAGCTCTTTTCATGCATTATGATAACATTTAAAAGACATTTTATGATTTCACGCAAAATGGTAGAAACCTATATTGCATTTAATGGAACTCAAATCTACAATGTTCTCATACAATATACTCGTTACTTTCTTCGTAAGACATGTTTCTATTAGTGTCATTACCTAATCAATTAGTTGTTCACACTTTTTAGATTAACATGTTCACACCTAATCTCAAGTTTACTTAGACATTTTAATCTTTTATATATCACCTCATGTAGTGTAGACATGTGTACTCCCTTTCGGAGACACCTATTGTATCGTGTCTCACCACTTGCATGAGTACATGTCACTTGTTTTGCAAGTGTCACACCTTTAGAGGGATAGTCAAAGTTTTTTCTCCTACCTTCTCACCCTCGCACCCTTACCTATAAATGCAAGGTTGTAAATGTTAAATTGTAACCCTATTGTAAAATCCTTAATAGCCTAACCACAACCCTAGAATCTACAAAAAAAAATCAACAACACTAATAAAGCTCTAAATTAAGTGCATGCATATGAAATAAGCCAAATATACCTTCACGCATATTTATAAGCCTTACTCCATCATTCTCCAATCCTTTAAGACATTGTAGATAATAGTATTGCTCCTAGCATTTAGCATTCGTAGAAGATGACATGAAAGAGTGAATTGTGATTAATTAATGATGTAGTTTATCATATTGTTTTAAAGAAGAAAATTTAGATGGTACATGCTCCAGGTAGGGAGGTTATATGTCCCATTGAGAGAATGGACAAAAAATCAAAAATTGGTAGGTAATCTTTCATTAGGAATAAGGAGAAGGATAAGTAGGTTGTGTGGCACACAATAAGGCAAACGACAAGAAAAGGGGACATAGATAGCTGGAAAGACAGGTTTAAGGGAGATCGTAATGATGAGAAATAGAGGAATTAGGGCTACAAAGACTATATATAGGAGGTTTGGGGTAGATTTAGGTTCATTTGCACCCTTCACATCAGAGAGCACCTAGTTGTAGAGAAAAGAGAGAGCCAATAGCAAAGATGTCCAAGACTTTAGTAGTAGATTTTTAATTTGAGAGGGTTTTTCGATTTGAGCAGTCTAAGGATTATGGTGATTTGGTACATATCTACCATTTAAGTCCCTAGGAGGGCATCAATGTGTCATAAATATCCTAGGAAAGTAAGTTCAGTCAAATGCACAGTAAGAACAATTTAGCACAATTGATGCATGAATTGACACATCTACCTTAATTCTGCACAATTGAAGCTTATTGTGGTGCACTTTCTCCATAACTATGCAATTTTTTGTGGAGTTGTGCTATTGATAAATGGCACAATTGGTCAATATTTTGTGCAACTAAGAAATTTACACAAACAATTAGTCATTTAGCATAATTGATTATGCCAAAGGGTACCCTAATATTGGAAGATGTATGGAGGATCCTTTGGATCCCTATCCTAAAGATAAAATCACTTATGATACAGCCAAAGGTGAGGAGACTCTGTGGAAAGCATTTAGAAATGAGGACTCAGGTGCATATGATGGATAAGTTAGTTAGAGGCTAATGCTTTCCATTTATGTGTCACTACCATCAATTTTAATAAGAGAAATTGGGAGTTTAATATGTCCCACTAGGAGGTCACGTGGGTTGTCTATAGGATATGGGTACACATTAGAGTGTGTGGTTTTGAATGATACTTGGTTTACTAGGGACTATATCAACTAGCCCACTTTTACAGTGATCTGCACCAATTTCTCTATTATGGTTGTGTAATCTTAGCAGTGAAGGTTATTCTGCCACACATAGGTGATCAAGAGTACATCTTGGTGACACAACCAGTGTCTATGAGGTTCACAGGTGTAAGATAGCCATATGTTCATCTATACTAAAGTGTCACAACACAACCAAAGGTGGGTAAGTTAGAATACTAGTGTCGGGTTCTAGATGATATAGATATAGAGATATGAGGTATCTTCTTGGAGAAGAGGGAGGGGGTCAAGCATAGGCACAAGAATCCTTTTCCTCTAACTCACATTGGAATACAAGACCACCAAGAGATGAATATGGTTGATCAATCTCCTTTGATCAAGGAGGCCAACTTAATATTTATGCTCCTAGGGCCCCTATCTCTTTGTTTCTTAGGAATGAGAGAATAGGAATGCTAAGTCTATAGATCAATTTTGAGAATTTACTAGGATATCAAGTTGTAAAACTCAAACAAGCTATGAAATTAAATGAAAAATGATACGTGTGCAGCTGTAACTTGAATTTGAGGTTGTTGGAGTAAAACATAGATAACAGGTAGATAGAGATTATGCACCTTCTTGTAATTTCATATATGGATCTCCGACTAAGTGTATCTATATGTGACTAAAATTTGAGCCAATTTTGGAGGTACAAGGTACTCTGATGATCTAGGGAAACTAGAACTTTCCCCAAACTTGAAAATTATCCCTTAACCCTGTAATTTTTCCTAGAATTGTAGATCTGCGACTATCAAGGCCATGTGAATCTGTTTCTATTTTAAAAATTGATCTCTAAACTTATATCTACACCTACAAGGAGATAAATGAGGTGTGTGTGTGTGTGTGTGTGTAGCTATATAGGGATTTTCCTTACTCAACCCCATGTTTTGGTGATTTCTGCCTCTACAAATAGCCAATATCAAAAAAAGGAATCGTGTGTGCTCTTGAATCTAAAATGTGTTAAAATGCATAAAATTAAGCTAGAGGCCTACTTAAGTGTGTTAGAGGAAAATCCTATATGATAAATGTATTTGAAATAAATGTGCTTTCAATAATTAAATTCACATATGGAGCTTGCATACATAGATTTGAGGATAACATGGAATCATACCCAACCCAAAGAGAGGAGCACAAGCCAATCATCAGTCAATAATATCCTTCTCATCCACATAATCCTTTGAAATCTTCATGTTGATGTACCTGTACATGCTTGAATGCTTGATGGATGTTGATGTGAGAAAATTGTTGATTTCCTTGATGTATATATCTTAACTTCATTAGATGTCTTCAAATTATGGATCTGACTCTTCACAATTACTTTCATCCCTTGCTTCTGTGTGTGTATTTTGTGGATCTGCTAGATGCAACACAACACTTCAATATGTCATTGAATTAGGGAGATAAACATGAAATATCAAAGGAAAAGCACGTATACATCACTAAAAATGGCATATTGCTCCCTATCTAAGAAGAGTATGGAATATGCTATAATTGCCCTCCGATTATGCATAAATTAGTGACAACATCATGCTTAGAATTGAAGATTTAACTAAAACGCAAGCTAAATTGTAATGCAAAGTTCTTTTTAGTGCTTCAATTGAAAGATTATAACAATTCTAAATGTTTGAGCTAAAATGCATTAAGAAATTAGGACATCATAAGTTTGCAAATGAAATTCTAAAATTGGGGGCAGCATAAGGATGCTTTCAAATTGTAAAGATTAAGGGCCAATTGAATTCAAAATTCATTCCTTTTATAGAAGAATTTGAGAAATGAGAGGTTAGGATTGATTTGTGAAGAGAGGTGGAGATTGAATCTTCGGTGATCCATGTGAGGTGATCCAAGTGATTTAACTCTCATTGGCTAATGGATTGACTTTCCATTTTGCAAGTGAGCAGTTGTAATTTGGATTTTATTTAATTCCTTTTAATTAATTACCTTAGCCATGTATTTAATTGTTTTGATTTAAATGATTTGATTTGATTTAATTGGCTAAAGCAATTAATGCAAATTAGTGACAAGATCACTTAGGAGATTAAATTTGATTTAGATGAATTATGCCAATTAATTGAAGAATTGTCTTCACATAATTAGGGGTATGAACACTCTTAGGGAAAATAGGGTCTCTGGTCAGAGCAGACCAAATTAGGGTGGTTACATTTTCCCCTCTTTGAATTGATTTGCGAGCAACACATTGATTCAAAGAATGATTAATGTTGACTTCAGAAAGTTTGAGAGTTATGCACTTGATTGAACAAAATGTCTGATGAGATCAATCTAGCACTTGAATGAACTAAGACTTGATAGTATTGACTTTGAACTTGATCGAAAAAAGGTCAAAAAATATCTTGAAGATACCAATTCTGAACTTGACCGAACGAGAATTGATAATACTGACGTCGAACTTAATCGAACAAAGGTCGGTACGAAGCTGCTAGGGGCTCTGAGGTATCAATTATGAACTTGATCGAATGAGAATTGATAATATTGACTCCGAACTTGATCAAATGAAAGTCAGTATGAAGCTGCTAGGAGCTTAATAAAGATCTTAGAATATGTAGACATAAATATCCAACTTGTGAGAACCGAAGCCTTCTATCCAACAGTCCTGACTTGATCGAAGGAAACTGTCATGCCCCTAGTCTTTTGATGATTTGAATGATTTTAAGTGTGATCATGCCCCCTCGAGAATGAAATCGAAGGAAAAAGAATAAAATCCCTCTGTAGAATGATATATCACTTGAACTGATCGATTGGATTGAGAAAGAATCAATTAGAAGAAATGAAGAAGCGAAGGTGTGCTAAGAGAAAACATAATTTTACCAAGTTAACTACATTAAAATGTGAGTTCCGAGTCTAATAAAATAATGTACGACCAATATTGTGATGAATAATGTGTCATTTGAATGATAGAGAACCCAAAAAACTGATTGTGTAAAGCCTGTAAATCATTTTCTAAACATGTATAGCAATTTTGCATTTTTGTGAAGATGTCATAAAATCTGTAGCATGTTGTAGAAAACATCGTCTGCGCATTCAATTTTGTTCTCGATAGATCAGAGAAGAACAAAATTGAATTTTGATAGTCTGGGAGGAGTTTCAAAGCTCCTAAATAGCTCAAAAAGGTCAATATATATCCCAAAATTAACTTTTTACCCATTCATTTTCACTTTTGTCTTTAGTAAATTCAGAGCTTTGTAGAGAAGATGGTGGTCCCCGTGGAGAAGCATCGATTCAAGCTCGTCCATCGACATCAACACTGAGCTCGTCCATCGACATCAGTGCCCGACCGATTATGCGTCGCCGGTGAGTACCTCAAAACCTACCTTTCCATGTTTTCAATTTCCATTTTTGTCCATTTTTTCAAAAGTTATGTAGCTTTTTTTTTGCATCGCACCCCGTGTATGGGATCGCATCTAGTTAATCTCGTGTTGCATCCTATTTTTACCACAAATCATGCGTCGTATCCCATAAAATTGGGATCGCACCCTGTTAGGAAGTCCTGTATCACTTAGTGTAAATATTGGCAACCTTTGAAGTTGGTCGCGTCTTGTGAAAACAAGATCGCACCCCGCGGCCCGCGATGTATCCTGTCCAAACAGGATCGCTTCTCAAATGCCCCATTGCATCTGGGAAATCGTGAATCACATCCAGTATAAAGGATCACACCCTGTAAAATCATAGTCATTTTCTATTTTGGAGTTAGATTTTATCTAATTTTGACTATTTTGCACTGTCTGAAGACCAAAAAGACTTATTTGATATCTTTTCTGCGTAGTTGCCTGAGCTAGAATGTTGATTTGAACCTGTATTTGTGTTATGTTGACATATTGATTTTGAGGTAGTGTCCTTTCGAGGCCTTATCCAGGATGATTCCTTGCGTTGTCTCGATTGTTGACAGATGCAGAGTTATAGATCATAGCCCGTGTAGGATTAGCTTCACTCATAGATTTACCTGATATCAAGGTAAATCAGGGGTTGTTGAGTGCACTTGCCAAGAGATGGCATTCGAAGCACAACACCTTTCTTCTCCCGACCAGTGAGATGACAGTCACACCTAAGGATGTGTGGCACATTTTACGTATTCTAGTGATGGGTCGGCAGGTACAATTTGAGACTTGTTCTACGATAGCCATTGCATCGGCCCAAAGATTTTTTGGAGATCAGACCATAGTTCGTCAATATCTGACATGGGATTATATATGCGATCATTATGATCATTTACATGTATATGGCCAGATTGATTGGAGGCATCCTCATGCCTGGTAGAGGATAGCATGGTTTTATGTGCGGCTGGGTGGAGACACTAGAGCAGATGGTTGTATCATCCCGCAGATTCGGCTAGGGCAGTTGTATATTAGCACACATATATCAAGAGCTCCAAGAGATAGTCTATCAGTACTCTCGCAGCATGACTATGGGGATTTTGGTTTTGCAGATCTGGGCCTGGGAGCATATCCTTGTGACATGACCGATAGTAGACAGGCAATGAGTAGCTCAACAGCCTTATATTTATATGTATTCTGGATTGATTCAGCAGCCCTATGTGGGAAAGGTAGAGTACTAGCACCGATTGTTCGATGATATCACTGTTGTGATATGGAGACCCTACCTGGATTGTGAGGAGTGGGCCTCAGATAGGCAGCAGATGTCGTATTTCTTTTAGAGCGGGTATTTGATTGGCCGTACCCGATATATTGTAGAGCAGTTTCTGGTTACACGTGTTTTTGAGACAATACGACCGTGTACAGGACCGATCACAGGATTTGATAGCTTATGCTCAGATTCATGATGAAGAGCCTCTTTGGGGGGCCAGATTGGTATACGAGACCGCTCAGCTAGAGCTCAGTCAGATGGTTGCAGTTGGGTGGGATTATCTGCCAGAGGTTATAGATGTAGGTTGTTATGATGGTTATCTCGCACACATGTTACAGTATCCCTTTTCAAGATTCACATCTCCTGAAGAGATAGCTCCTCGTATAGAGGATCCTTTATATTATGATCTGGCTAATGATAGACCTTTTAAAGGCAGAGGTGGAGCCCAAAGAGATCGAAGAGGTGGGGGGAGAGATGGAGGGAGAGACAGAGAGAGAGATGGTAGGTGCGCTCCTCCGGACACAGGTGATGGCCCGGATGATGGAGATGAAGGGGATGATCAGGGTGGTGGTGCAGTGGGTGGTAGTGGAGAGGGCGCCAGTGGCATTGGTAGACAAACTTGCTTTAAATTTGTGCCTCCACGAAGAGATCCAGGTCCATTATTGACCAGAGATCAGCAGTGATAGCAGCAGAGACCACTAGGACGAGTACCCAGTGGAGGAGGTGGACCTCCTGGACATAATCCACCCAGAGATACATCAAGATATTATGGCAGGGATGGTGATGCTTTATATCAATATCAGTGAGAGCGTGAGAAGCTCAGGACTAGGATCACCACTTTAGAGGATTTACTGGCTGATAGAGATAGTAAGCTTGAGCACTTCAGAGCAGAGAGAGGTTGATAGGGTGATATACTTAGAGTAGAGTGAGATACACAGGCCTACATAGTGACTCATCAAGGTAAGAGAGTTGCTTACTACTCTGGTTTATATTATGTGGAAGTTCCAGAGGGACAGAGAGCTCCTTCCTATTCTCAAGTGGCACAGCAGTTAGAGGGAACAATGCCTCCACCATCTCATCCTGCACCACCACCTCATCCTCCTCCAGACCAGGGAGAGGGTGGTAGTTAGACTTGATTTTGTACTTGTGATATTTGAGATATTGTGTATATATTGATCCTTTCATGATCCTCCATTGTACTACAGAATTATATACATGTATATTTGTTTCATTGTGATCTCAATGATACTTTGTTGTGTATGATTCCATATTTTGATATGCTCCATCATTGATATATCTGAGATAGTTGTTCCTGGTCTTGATATGTTCATGGGTTCTCTTACTTTGATAGATGTTTAGATTGATGCACATGTGATTATGTACTTGGTCTCTTGATGAGTTTAGAATAGATTTATGTGATGACATCATTTATGTTTTTTTATTTATTACTGAAATATAAATGTGCTTTGAATGATTCTAGACGAATATGCAAATGTATATTTTTGACATTTTCTTTATGCAAATATATGTATGGATGCACTTAGGATGTAGTAATAAATGTAATGATTGAATGCTTTGTTTTTGTAGTTTTATCTTTCTCATTTATGAATGCAAAATGTATGCCATGGATATGCAAAAACATTAATATCAGTAATATAGATTATGTAGTTAACTTGGATTTCGGATGAACCAGGAAATCATTTTGAGCTCAAGTCCTTATGTTGTTCTTAAAATGAATCATGCAATCTCTAAATGCATCTACATGTAGACTCTTAGGAATGTCACTGATTTGTATATATTGTAGTATTTTTATCATCATTGGGCAGTTTTGTAACGAACATCATCAGATAGTACAACTGTCACTAATACCCACAAGGTATTATGAAAGTATGAATACTATGTGTATTGGATGCAATGTCAGAAATAAGCCTAAGCATCAAGGCATAGAGGCCATGATGACTAGTCAGTTAGCTCCTTTTTCTTTTAAGAATCATCTTCTGTTCATGTGTAACGTAAGATATGTGACCTGCAATGACCTTCAATATTCATATCCATGGGTACATAATGTGTCATACACCTCACTTAGAATTTAATTTAGAAACAGACAAGGAAATTGGTTCAACCTCACTGTAGTTTACAAATAACAAGGATCAAGATATATGCGGCTATCCAATCATGTTGGAAACCCTTACCATAAACATCCAAGTTAGGTGAAATTTATAAGATCATTGAAACAATCACCATACACAGAAAACCAAGAAAATATTATGCCCCATGTCCTTGCAACTCTTTGTCTTTGAATAGATGTCATGGTGTAACTCGAAAGACATAACAATCATCAATCGATAATCAATCAAAGAAAATTCATAACTGCTTACCTGCCCTTAGTTTGAAACATCATTGGAACATAAAAGAGTCATAATCAAACCAAGATCAGTCTATGTGTTTAAGTAGTATTGAGAAATACTGTTGATTTATTTTTCAAGCACAATAGTGTATCATCAATCAGAACTTGGAATCAAGCAATATTTTTTTCATGTCTGAGTATATGAGATTAAGTTTTTCAGCAATTGCAATCCAATGTAGTGTTTAGGAACACTGGTTGATTAAAGTGTTGAGAAACACTAGTATGATGTATGTTACAAGTAGGTGGTGTTGAAGAAACACCCTTTTTTTTATAGTGACATTTTGATGCAAGTATTGAGAAATATTATTTTGAGAAGAAAACCATCCTAGATATTAACCTAGGACAACCTAGTAGACACAGACTAGACATACTAACAAAGATGTCCCCAGTGCATAATGACTATTCCTAAGATGCAAATGCAGACAAATCCTAGGCAAGGATATGAAATTTGTAAGGAATCAGAGTCAACCAATAGCACAGGTGTGATCATGAAGGATTAGTATCAGGAGTGCATTGATAGATGGAGCACAGAGTAAAAGTGACACATGTTTGCTAGGTTTTCACCACTCGGCAAAGATTTTTATTTTTTCTACCAAGACGCTTGTTTGCCAGGTTTTTGCCAAGGAACTTTTCTCTTTTTTCAATTTGTTTGTTCTTTTTCCTTTTTTTTTGTTAGTATCAAGGCGCCTGTTTGCCAGGTTTTCACCAAGGATACCTTTTTTCAGGACTTTTTCCACTGTTTTTGGATTTCTTCAAGATCAATTTTCTGATTTTTTTTGGTATTTTCTGAGAAATTTTCACTGCACGGGCTTTGTCAGCCAGATGTCAAGCGTAGAACTGCTTCAGGTGTAGAGTATTAATGGGATCAAGAAGAGCATCTCCCTCAAGTGTAGCAAACTGATAAACTCTAGTCCCAAAGGTTGCAGTAATGACATAAGGCCCCAGCCAATTGGGTTCAAACTTTCTTTTTTGTTTTCTATTTGGCTAGTTTTTAGGATTCTCTTTTAGAATGAGATCCCCCACTACAAATTGTCATGGCTTTACCTTATTATTGTACCCTTTTGACATTCATTTCTGGTACACTTTGAGATGATCGAATGCTTGTTGCCTGCGCTCATCAAGTAGTTCTAGTGCACGAAATCTATTAATGTGGTATTGTTCATCTATAAAAAGACCTTGGAGAGATACTTGCAAAGATGGAATTTCTACTTCAATGGGTAGCACTGCTTCTGCGCCATAGAATAGAGAAAATGGTGTGGCTCCAGTTGGTGTTTGGATACTTATTTTGTAGGCCCATAGTGTCATATTTAGTTGCAAATGCCAATCTCTGCCAGACTTACTCACAGTTCTATGTAAGATTTTTAGAATGTTTTTGTTTGAAGCCTCAACTTGTCCATTACCTTGAGGATAATATATTGAAGAACAATGTTGAGTGCTATGAAACTATGTAGAAATTTCCTCGATGTCTTGGCTTTTGAACTGGCCCCCATTGTTTATTACAATAGAAGAGGGTATCCCATACCTAAAAATGATGTAGTTCAAGATGAACATTGCAACCTGTTTTCCAGTGGCTTTGATTAGCGGCACGGCCTTGACCCACTTAATGAAATACTCAGTGGTCGTAATGATGTACTTGTGTCCACTTGAAGAATCTGGATAGATTTGTCCAAAAATATCAAAGGCCCATTGCTAAAATGGCCAATGTGTTATAAAAGGTATGAGTTCTCTGGCTGGAGCATGGATAAGATTTCCATGTGTTTGACATTTGTGACATGTTTTAGAAAATTCAACAGTATCTTTTTCCATTGCGGGCCAATAGTATCCAACTCTTAATAGTTTCTTAGCTAATGAAAATTCATTTGAATGCGATCCACATACACCTTCGTGAACCTCTCTTAATGTAATGACCCTGCTCAAGTCTAACCTCAAAATGCTGATTGAAAGCTCAAGGAATTTCGTTAAACAATTCACATGCAAACTTCTGACTTGTTGGTCTGAGTTATCAGACTGATTGTATGCTTGATAAATGTTGAAAGGAGACTTCAAATG